>JAQBSW010002341.1:0-105412 GCA_029291075.1 Eudiplozoon nipponicum
CGTGTACTTCGTTCAGTTACGTATTGCTTTTACTCTGTTCTGATGAAGTTTTTTGAAGAGCTTTTATTTCACCTTATATTTGTTTTTTTCAGATAAAATGTTATTTATTAATGTTTTGAGCTCCAAAACTAATATTTCGATGTTTATGCTGGATATAACCGGAGCCACGTTAGTTCGAACTTTGTGCTGTCGCTTAACGCAATAATTTTGTGTCTAGATACTTTACTCAAGTCTAGTAGAAAGGTCAATGAACTTCTGATTTTCTAGATCAGCAAGAAGCTGAAAAGTTAGTAGGAAATCGAGGTTTAGAATGCAGTGCGAGGCCTTGGTCAAGATGAATTTGCAAGAAAATTGAAGCCGTAATCCTACATATAGAGAGCGATACTGACAAACATAGGTGTAAATGGGCTCAACCGTGGCTGTTGCAAGCAGTAATTATAAAGACATCTCAACAATGAGAACTGAAACTGCTGCACTTCTGTTTGCGTTAAATTCATTTCCAATTTAAAATCTAGAAAGTGAAATAATTATTTTGGATTTTAGCCGGACCATATATATAGGTTATTTTGTCATTTTTTATGACTTTATTGGAAACCTTATTTTTAATGTTAATACTTATCGGGCAAAAAAAAATCAACATAAACTACAATAAAGAACGTTTTAAAGCTGATTCTCTCATTTGTGTGTGAAATCATACACCGCTACTCTGTTATGGTTTGTGCTCAGCCATGAAAGCAAACTGGAACTCGTTCGGTAATTTGTCCGAAAGCTACAGCCGATTTCGGTATGTATAAAAATACTTTTGGTGATCATAGCCCTAATTTTTACGTGAATACTGACTTAATAATTGGAAAAGAAATGTTGATAAGTGGTTTTTTATGATTTGTGCATTGCTCTAGATGGTTCGGTCAAAGATTTTGGTCAAATATGTAAATGGTCTATTTAAGAAGAATAGCCTAACTTAATTAAATAAAAGACTAACGTATGGACACTAAACTAACTTAAGTTCTAGTTCATTCAATACTGTAAATAGCTTACAGACCATTAAAAGTTATGCAACAAAAATACTAAGAACGAATTAAATAAACATTTAAAACATATGTGTCCTGGAATTTTTAAGTTCAAATAAAAGAACGATGACTCAAAGATACTTCCACAGATTGAACTGTCGGAATTTGGAGCTGATATTTCACTATTAAATAAATTCTGCGACTGGAAGCTTGAAATATACCCAATAGAAGCTACCACAGATCGGACTGACAGAGATTGAAATTGAAACTACTGCTTTAAAATAAATTCATAAACTTAACAAAAAACTGTTATCACGTATTTAAAACATTAAAATCTGATTAATTATTGACTTGGAAATACACTTTGCGTAAATCCAAAACCGTTGTCATGGACTAAATAGGTTTGTAAAATCATTTCGGGTACATGAAAGATTTTTGTCAATTTAACTGACTTCATTCATGGCTTCAAATCGCACGTTATATTGTAGGAGGTGTTTTGTGGGGTAGCAGTTTATTTACTGATGCTATGATATTCCTACATATGTCTGGTAGCTGACGTCGGAAGAAATGGGTTTCGTGGGCCGTGCTTATAATCAGTCTCACTTTCTAGCTGGCGTCAGACCCCTTTTCCAGTGTCGTGATGTGAGAAGGCTAAGTCGAAGTATCATACGTGTATTATGAACAATGTTACAAAGTAAATTAAAATTCAATGTTAGTCAAAATTGACCGTGCTCTAGACGGCAACACAATAAAATATTGTTAACACAAAGTTAATATCTAGGCACAAAAGCAGAAAGTCATAAATCACGATAAATAAATCCAGAGTGCCTTAGCAGTATAGTTTAGAGTCACTGATAATTGATCAAAAGCACAAAAAATATAAATCCTAGCTTTGACAGCTTAGACACAGTAATTCACTGCATGCTACCGGCGTGTTACGCGTGTGTGTGTGTTTTAAACAAAACCCTATTAATTACAAATAAAATTGCAGCTCAAGAAATCTCAATTAAAACTGCTTGAAACTAACAGAGATTGTTTCTAAAATCACAGTTAGGAGAAAGATTGTCTAAAACCATAATTATTATATGTGACCCTGAGGTGAACCGTATCTGACGAAATTGAGACTCATTGGGTTGTAACGCGGAGTCGTGCGTTGCATACACCTCCGACAATGAAAATAAGTACATGGTGAAGGTGGCTAACCATACGGGAAGTGTTATGGCTCTACCGCAACGAGTTAACACTGATATTGGCTCTGCTGGCATTGAATCTGGTTCCTCTATCTCTCGCGGCGTCATGAGGGCGTCAGTTGGCTCTGTTGTAAGTGAGCTTTCGGGCGTTAGCTCGTGGTCAGCAAAACTGTCTGTAGGTGAAGTTATTGTCTCTTTGCCGCTTGATAGGTCAACATCGTGGAACAGCGGGTCATTTGGATCAACATCGGCCGGGGATAATCTGTGTTTGGAGACAGCTTCAGCTTTATCATTAATCTCCACAATTATGTAATTCTGACGTCGATGAAACACACGATAAGGACCGCGTTTTGGTTTGGCTAGAATCTTGTTTTTCATGTCGTTGTCGACGAAGAACCATTTGCAGACATAAAAATCTTTGCGTTTGGAGATTGGACCATGTTACTGATGTGTGGGACAGATCGGCCAGTTCTGAGCATTATTGATGGACTATTGAAGTACTGCACCTGTGGCAACGTCGGATTTTTCTGTGATCAATTCAAAAGGTTGAGACCAATCAGGTGGATGTAGCATAGTTGCTTTGCATAAAGCCCTTATGACATCTTCGTAAGCCTGTATGTCATCATCATTGACCTGAATTAGTTGTGATTTCTTGTCAAAACGGCTTTCTGGCATGGGGTATTGGTGAAACGGTGCCAGAATCTTAGCATAGCAATTTAAGAATCGAGAATTGTAGTTCATCTTGCCTAAGAATCGTCGTAACGTTCGGACGGTGGTTGGAGGCTGTAGATCTTGAATGGCATGAATCTTAGAAGGTAGAGGTGTCATGTCTTTGTCAGATATTTGATGACCGAGGAATTCAATTGATGTTTGCGCAAAGACACATTTGTTGCCATGAAGCCGTAGGTCATTATCTGCTAGACGTGCGAGTAGAATCTCAATATGCTGCATATGTTCGGACACTGAGTTTGGGAATACCAGAATATCGCCTAAGTAGGGAATAAAAATTGTAGAACGTCTAGTATTTCGTCCATAACGCTATGAAATTTTTCAGACGCGTTCTTGAGACCGGGAGGCATATTATGTTATTCGTGCGTGCCACCTCCGGTGAATCTGACTGTAGTAAACAAAATGGAGTTTTTGTCCATGGGTACTTAGTAATAAGCTTTCACTAGGTCGAGTATTGAGTACACAGAATGACCGATAGCAGATCTGAGTAGGTCAGCTGGACTTGGAAGGCTGTACAAATCAGATTGTGTGCAAAAATTGAGAAAACGATAATCCACGCACACTCTGAATGTTCCGGGTTTACTTTTTGGTACCACAAACACAGGCAACGCAAATGATGAGCTGGATCGTGCACAGATGCCTTGTTGACGTAGCATGGCGAATTATTGCTCGGCGGCCTTATGCTTGTGCGGTGCCAATGGACATGCTCTGGGAGGATGAAGAAGTGGCTTCGATAAGTCGATGCGATGAGCTGTGACGGCACGATAACTCTTGAGATCGATCATAAAGGAAATAGGTTTGAAAATCTCTTCATGTAGCTTTAGAACATCGTCCAGTTGTAGTACATGAGGAACTGGAGGATTTAGCTGAATGGACGAGAATGCTTTGGCGCCAGTCATGTGTCTGAGGGCTGATGATGGTAATTGATTGTCAGCAGTGCGTATCTCTCGTATTTTTGGACGTAAAGTGAGTAAGCTGACGTCTGAACCAGTGTCAATGAGGAATAATTCGCCAGAGTTTGAGTCAGGGATGAGAAAATATGTTGATGCTGGCAAATGACGATGAAGTTCCAGGCCTTTGTGCGTTTGAAGCATGACTTGACTGAAGCCGTCGCTTTAAAGACAACAGTTTGATTGTGCTCTACCGCAAAAGCAACTTGCTTCGAGCCAGAAGACATCGGACGGCCAACAATTTTGTGGTGTACAGCCTCTAATGCCGCGGAGCAGGCAGACCCTTGAAGTTTTTCGAACCCTCCTTGGGTGAATCATCCTGAGTTCTCAAAGGTGACCGCGCCAATCTAAACGTTGCTTCCGTGCTCGGGAATCGGCAGGCATTTCTGAGGCAATGGCGCGTGGTCTGGCCATATCTGCGATGATTCGGATTCCACTCAACCAGAAGCTCGGGAACTGTGGCAAGGTCTCTGGACGTCGACCTCTTGCTGCTGTTTCGGGACGTTGATTGACGCTGGTTGCGTTTGCTCTGGTCGCATCTGTAGTCGACGACATTGACCAAGGCAGAAACTTGCCTGACGGTAAGTCTCTCGAGCAGGCTGTTGGGGCGTTCAGTGAAGGCATTAGTTTGGGCTGATGACGTTGGAGACTGAGGCTCGGATAGGTGTGATGCGATGGAACTTGGCTCAGAGGCAAGTGAGCTGCAGTTGTTTTTCTTCCACCACTTGTCTAGACATACACGTCAATAGATTCGCGCAGGAACGTGGTCATTTTTTGCAGTGCCGGAGCGAGCTTCTGAGTGAATAATCGCATAAAGTTTTCACCGGGTAGATTGAATTCAGTGGCTTTCAGCTCCATCTCCCGAAATAGCTCGGAAGGCGTGCGTCTACCCAGGGACATACGGCTCATCAATTCTGTTAGTCTGTCTTCACAATCTGATGTCAGGTGCTGCCTAACGGTGCTTTGCAGGCTCTGCCATGTTTGCGAATATGTGCCCTTAGTGTATTAATGCAGGATGTCTTTGAGTATACGTCTGAAATCAATTGGACTTATGTCCAATATACTCAAAAAGATGTAACTGCCTTCTGTTATATCGGACACCTTGGCCAATGAGATAACATCGTCGATCCAGTCGTCAAGTTGGGCTGGATCGAACTTGCACGTCTTGTACTGGGTCCATGTTGTGGTGCGATTTGTTACTGGGCTCGCCACCGGCCTTCCTGCATTTCTTGAGCTGAACGTTGTCCTGTGTTTGCGCGCGCTTTCGAGTAAAGTTAGCAGTTTTACATCGTCGGCACCCGTCATTATGTGGCTGCCTTTGAGGCTTGTGATCTCGAGATAGTGACTCGCCGTGTTTTGTGGCTCAGGACTTGTTTTCAAGTGTGTTTTCCCTGTTTTACCGGATTCACTCTTCCTTGGCGTTCATCCGAAGTGCTTGGACTACCGGGAGGACAACTGACTGCTTGATATTCTCGCTGATTAGGGTTGCTGCTTGATTATTAGCAGTAAGCTCGCTTGTTATGGGTACCATTTATTTAGGTGGTATTTTGTGGATTAGCGTTTCATTTACTGATGCTATGATATTCCTACAAGTGCCTGGTAGTTGACGTCGGAAGAAATGGGTTTCGTGGGCCGTGCTTATAATCAGTATCTTTACCTAGCTGGCGTCAGACCCATTTCCACTGTCGTGATATGAGAAGGCTAAGTCAAAGTATCATACTTGTATTATCACCAATGTTACAAAGTAAATAAAAATTCAATGTTAGTCAAAATTGACTGTGCTCTCCACGGTAACACAGTAAAATTTTGTTAACACAAGTTAATATCTAGGCACAAAAGTAGAAGGTCATAAATCACGATAAATAAATCCAGAGTGCCTTAGCAGTATAGTTTCTTGTCACTTATAATTGATCAAGAGCACAGAAAATATAAGTCCTGGCTTTGACATCTAAAACAGAGTAATCCACTGCATGCTAACGGCGTGTTGGGCGCGGGTGTGTGTGTTTTTATACAAAACCCTATTAATTACAAATAAAATTGCAGCTCAAGAAATCTCAATTAAATCTGCTTGAAACTAACATAGATTATTTCTTAAATCATAGTTAGGGGAAAGATTGTCTAAAACCAAAATTAGTATATGTGACCCTGAGGTGAACCGGATCTGACGAAATTGAGATTCGTTGGGTTGTAACGCGGAGCCCTGCGCTACCATATTATAAATTTCTCTATTTAATTTGATATCAAGTCTACTAATATATGCCATAAGAGTTATGATTCGTTTAAGGGATACTTCAAATGTTGCTATTATTTGCTGAAAACACGTCAGAATATTATTGCATATAGATTTCCTGAATTCAACGATATATTTCTCACTAACATATTAAGTCGTGGAAGGAGCCATTTCAAATAGCTTCCTTTGAATTTGACCTTGAGAATTTCTCATTGTTCTCTAAACTATACAATATATTTATTCAATTATTAACTATATAACGAGAAAAATCTTCGGTTATGATCTCTTTTGAAATATTGAGTGCTGAAAGAAAAGAATACGTAGATTGTTTTACTATCTGTTCTAGTTCAGAATAGAGAATAAATTTGTCAGGATTATTATGTTAATTAGAAAACACATTGATGTGCAAATTATTGTATGTATGTCTTTATTTTATGAAAACGCTTTGAGTTAAAGGCGTTTTTCACACTTGTCAGATCTACCGTGATATAGGTAAAGTCCCTGATATTATTTAACTGTTATATTCTAGTCTGAATTTGATAAATGTGTGAATGTGTAAAGTCTGTATATGATACTGGAGTACTTTTTTGCTAAAGTAAAAATTCAATACTCTCTATTGAATGGCAATGCACTGTGGAAGCAAAAATGGATTTGTTCAACCATATTTAATTATGTATATTTTTTAATCATTTATAATTTTTAATAATTTTATTGTTCGACTTCAGAGAAATTTTTTCAAATTATATTGTAAAAAATGATTCGTTGCTTGTAAAGAGGTTTAATTTTAAATACGCAATAAAAATTCTAAATCGTGTTCTAATTCTATACATATTAGGGTGATGATATTGCATTGAAAATTGGCACGACCAATTTCTGATGACTTGCGTAGTACAAGTAACGCAGACCTGTGTAGCAATACGTGACTTAATATTTATCCGCACTTTTGGTACATCATCCATCGGATAATGTCCGTCTACAAAATTAATCTATGTAGCTCACGAAAGAAAATATTTGAAACGAATAGCTCCATCGCCTTGAAATATAAAATGTGAAACGAGCCAAATCACAACAGTTTCACTGCTTTCATGTCGCGTCTGCGAAATGTACTACTCTAGATAGAGTGCTGAGTACGAAAATTACTGGGTAAGTATTAACGTTTGGGTTCATTACCAGTGATAGGGAATCATTCATTGGCTACTGTTGTGAGGGTTTCGTGTATACTTTCTAATAATAATGATTCTATATAGCTTGGTGCTATTTTGAAGGCTATAATTCATTGAAAATTCATCGGAATAATTTTAGATTACCCAGGTACTATTTATATATTAGATGAATGGGTATTCATTCATTCACTAAAAATAACATAACAGTAGATTTTTATGACTTGATTAGGTATTTAATAAAATTAGGGCCGATAGAAAACATTAAAAAAGTGAAAGCATTAAAAATAAGTAATAGAACAGAATTTAATTAGACTTACTTTCCTGATGGTGTAATTAATGATATTTTTGAGATCAAATTTCAGCAAGTAATTAAGGATTTACGCATAACTATTCTCTCCACAGCTTCTGCCGAGAGAAATTATAAGAATTGTTAGCTGTGCTAAGAACAGATGGGCACAAATAAATTTAAAAAATATCTAATCGAACGATATAAAATTGCAAATGTATATAATTTGGATTAGACCGATACTAGAATATGCTACAGGTACTTGGAATCCATTAAAAATGGATTGTCAAATAAGCTACAAGCTATACAAAGAGAAGTTGTGAAACATGTTAGCCCTGTCTCCTGCACTATATACGCCATTATATTACAATTTGTATTACTTCCAATATTATGGTTTCCGAGGATGTGCTATTGCATAAAAGTTTTCCTCTTAAACCAGTGGACTGGTGCCTATATGAATCCAATAAGAATAATTCACGAAATTGGACAATTGCAGATCTCTCCTACTTTGGTGGGAAATGTTGAGGGTAAGTTATTCTGTTTTTTCAAAAATTTACAAGAATTACAATCAACTGTTAAAAGGGGCTAGAGAAAAGCCTCCATCTAAATACTTCTTTTAAATTTTTATGTACTGAACTAGAAAAAATCTACAATCCTACTGATCATTTGGATTTTTATTATGATGATACTTTCTCGTGGTTGAACAAGAAACAATGATAAATGTAATTAGCAACATATCATCTTGAAATTTTTATTTACACATTCTGTATTATTAAATTGAAATGTTATGAAGTATATAATCATATTAGTTAACATTACAAATAAACAATTGAATAGAATAGAATAGAATAGAATAGAATACAATAGAATATCTTTATTTGGATTGATACCACACATGTTCCATCAAATACATAATACTTTTGGAAAATGTACAATATAAAAAAGATATCACATCGCATAAATATGTCCAATTAGTCTCATATAGATAATTACATCTCTCTAGTTGTGGTATAAGATATATCATTATCAGAAAATTCAACAGTAATATCACTGCATAGGTTATATCAATTTTGATACAGTTATTAAGATAAAATAAAAAACGTCCTTTTTAATTGATTGCATTTGTACAATAACTGATTACTTAAATAGTTATAAATAAATCATCGAAATACTCAGACCGGATAATAGGAAAAATTAGGGTATTATTCGAGTGTAACATTATGCAAAAATGGGAACCATGACTAGCTATTGATTATGTGTAGTGTTGGTTTAAAAGATGATATATTGCATAATATCTCAATTTAATAATACAGAATGTGGAAATAAAAATTTCAAGAAGGTTTGTTGCTAATCAAAATCACCTTGTATTTTATTATACTTTTATTATTCATGGTTCTCCGTTATGCATAACGTTACAATCGAATTATACCTTAATCTTTTCAATTATCAGGTGGGAGAACTTTGACGATAAGTCTATTTTTATTTAGGTCATCAATTATTTTATAAATTCGATTAATAAAGAACTTTTTTGCCTTATAATAAAAATTTATTAAAATAGATATATCGTATGCAGTTATATTAATTCTGGATGTTCAGATGTTGATTAATCAAATACCAAATTTATTGAGATTCACTTATTTATACGATACATAGTGGATATAATTACATGAAATGATAACTTTCATATGTTGCACATGTCCTAATTTTATTATCTATTTGATGGAACATGTGTGGTTTGAATCTAAATAAAGTATTCTATTCTATTCTATTATATAAGAGAAGAGGCAGACGCCCAGAAGTTCTTTTAGAGTCTTCCTATTTTTGTCTTTTTTGTGTGTTAGTAATCTTATTAGTAATTGCATGCAAACTAGTAAATTAAAAAACGCAGGGTGTGGCAACTGCTACATCGAAGGTCTCGATGAGTCTTGCTGATGATCAGCGGCAACACTAAGATGGTTTTCAAACGTGGAAATATTATAAATAAAGTAATTGATAACTCTAGCTTTTTATATGCAACAAAAAGTAATTCGCGTAATGTTGTGGTAAGGCGGTTGAGTAAAATGTAAATGCCCCAGCTTCAAGTAAATGACTTACGACGTTACAAAGTCAATTAGGAGCCAAGGCTAACTGAGATAGTACTGTAGGGGGCTCTTATTAAGGCCTGTATTGCGTTCTCCGGCAAGTGCCAAGAATGTCAGTTAGTGTAGCAGTGTCTAGAGGTACTCCTAGACACTTGAGACCAGCTTTGGTTGACTTGGATTGTTGTTCCTTTTGTTGTGGCGTTGACATCCGTGGCGAGTGAGTAGCCGAATAATATCGTTGAAGTGCTGCAGTAACTGGCTCGCTGAAGGGATCAACTGTTGATGTTGCTCCATCTCACTAGTTGTACAGCAACAAGATTGGCGTGACTGAAATTGCCAATGTGTGTGAAGCAAGTTCAAAAATCAGCGTAGGTGACGATAGCAGACAGCACGCACACGTAACGTACTGCAGAAGGCAAACGCGACAACTGACTTGCACGGTAAATCCACCGAGCTTAAATAGCCTTGATTGGGCAGCTCAAACGCCATTTGTAAACGACAAATTTTGCTTGTTTCTTATTGGTGCCGCGTAAACTGAATTGAATTTAATTTACGCAATATGTCGGCGAATTTTTTTGAGTCGTTACATCACTTTCCTCTCTGAAAAAAATGAAAAAAATGAACATTCCTCTCGGCGAGGCTTGATAAGAAATGCATGGCAGAGTTCAAACCAAGTTAAGCAACTGGTTATTATTCTGCCCATAGCTATAAAAATATACCGTAAATGCTGGGCTGAAGTATGCTTGCTGGTTGCTTCAACAATGATATTATGCAAGTAACCACTAGGAATTGCTACACAAATTGTTAGCTGCAGTTCCCGGTCGTACTGAGTGAGGTAAAATAGACTAGTGTGAGGTTTGGGAGCCGCAGCGTGTGGATTTTAAGGTAGATTGCCACTTGAGTTACCAGGTTTAAGTTGAAACCTTGGTAGGCTGGATCACCGTCAATGATAACATAATACCAAAGAACTGCTCAAAAATGTTACACCATTGTTAGCTAAGAACAGTTGGTTGTACCACGTGAGACAAGTAAATGTGGGAAAAATAAAATGAATGATGTGGGTTCATGGGTCACGTTGTGTGACATAAAGCGCAAGTGGTGCGCGTAAAGTTAAAAAATTGATACGTAGAATAATTAAACATTAATTTTATAGAAATATCTCTTACGCGTTATGCAAAGGTAGCTACTGCTAGGTTGAGATTGTAGGCAGATGTAGCCAGAGACGTGTGTAGGAGGTTGAATGCTCAGCTGCTGTTCAAACATGTTACCGAAATGAAGTCTGCGGCGGGTAGCTTCGTCTTGTGGGTCATCCTGTGCGGGGGATAGACGTAAGAGCTGACTAGGCAGGCATAGATCCATGCCATACAAGAGTTATGACGCAGACGTTTTAATTTATTCACGAGTGCGGGCACGCATGGCAAGCAGAACTAAAGATGGTGAATCGACCCAGTAGTCATTAAGGGACGAGAATGCTAAAGAAGCTTTGAGTTTCCTATGCATTCTATCTACAATACCGTTAGATTGGGGATGGTAGGCAGTCGTCTGGCGTCCCATGAACTTAAAGGCGGTTTTGAAACAAACTGATGAGAAGCAAATGCCTCTGTCAGTGATGACCTCATTGGGAACATCATAATTGGATATTCATGCAGAGATAAAACCGTTAGTTACTTGGTCTCCAGAAATAATGCGAAGAGGTAATGCCGCAGGCCACTGTGTAAATCTGTCAATCATAGTTAGAAGGTAGCTGAAACATTAAACCTTTGTCAGATGAACTAAGTCGATGTGGACGATGGCTAATCGAGAAGTCGTTCGGAAATTTTGCAACTTAGAACGAGTGTGCCGTGTGATCTTGTTTTTCTGGCACATGGCAAACACGGAGACCCATTGTTTACCGTTCTGCCTAAGCCTGTGACCCCAGAAACGATCTGTAAGAAGTCGGACAGTCGCTTTGCTTCCTAGGTTAGAAATTGAGTGAATTGATTTGGAAACTTTTTTCTGAAGGCTAGTCGGCAGAACTGGATTGTTGGGCTGCGTACCCGTCAAGTAAATAATTATTAAGCCTCCCCAGAGACGGCATATGAACTTGGTGGGGTGACGGGCTACAGATCCTTGACAGTGAATGTCACGGCCTTGTTACGTTTGCAGGAGGGATGCCGTTATTGCAGGTTCGCTGAGAGTCACGGAGTTACAGTAAATGGCGACGGCAAAAGCGGTTGTAGCTATACGTCTGGTCTGGAAAGGGCATGTGTAATAAAGTTCTGTTCGCCCTTGACATGAAAGATGTCAAATTGCCATTCGTTTAGACGTGTAAGCTCTCTTTCCGCTCTGGCAGGGTACTTGGCGATAGTTGAAGTTGCGTTTCAAAGTACGCTTACTAATGGTGCATGATCTGTGAATACAACAAATCTCCTACTGCCAATGATGCTGATAAAATGGCGTGCTGCGTCGTGGATGGTGAGGAGTTCTTAACCGAAAGTGTCGTATCTCGTTTCTACTGGTTGGAGAGTACGCGAGTAGAAACTGATAGACTTCCGAAATCCGTCGATCTCTCGTTCCAAAGTGGCTCCAATAGCGAATTCAGAAGCATCTGCGTGAGTAAAAATGGTCGTTGAAAATCTGGATGCGTTAGCATTGTGGAATTTGCTAACGAGTTGTTGGCGAGTCGAAGTAATTCCTCGTCTTCGGATGACCAAGCAATAATGGAATTCTTGCTAAGTCCTTTTCGATTCCCCAGGTGCCTGCACAAAGGATAAAGTTTTCTTGAAAAGCCCGGAAGGAATTTGCGATAATAGTTTATTATTCCCAGAATTTTCTGCTACTTGCTAACAGTCTTTGGTGACTTGATATTCTTGATTGAATTCGCCTTTGACGGCAAAGGTTGAATACATTGTGGCGTGATACGACGCCCTAAGAAGTTCACGGATATAGTTGCAATCTGCGTCTTGTCACAGTTGATCTTGAGTCCGTGGCTGGATAAGCGTGAGAGGACATTTCGTAGATGCCTGGCATGAGATTCTAAGTCTGGACTGAATACCATTATGTCATCGAGATATGGCGTAAAGTAAGCGGAGTCGTCGCGAAGTATGTTGTCCATGAATCTTTGAAAAGTCTGTGTAGCACACTTAAGTCCAAAAGTCATGTAAAGATATTCTAAAAGGCCAAATGCAGTGAGGACTGCAGTCTTTTCAATATCTTCTGGTGCTACCGGGATGTGATGGTAGGCTTGTATGAGGTTAATCACTGAGAAGAAATTGCTGCCGTTGAGTTTTTCAAGTATAGTGTTAATATTGGGAATAGAATATGCATAAGATTTTGTCACTGAATTTAACGTGCGGTAATCTCCGCAGGCTCTGTACGATCCGTTTGATTTGGAGACTTAGAGCAGTGGAGACGCCCATGATCTTTTCGATGGTCTGATGATTCCCTCCTTCATAGCTTTGGAAATTCCTTTTAGGCAGCTATCATATTAGCAGGGGCCGGTGGTCGCTTCTTGAGTGCAATAGGTTGTCCTTCTGTGACGATATGGTGCATCGTGTTGGAGATTCGTCGCTCTGACTTGCTGTGATCGAAAGGCGACTTGTGTTCTCGAAGAGATGCTGATATCTCTGCCGAATGATGCACTGGGGTTGGCTGAATGACCTGTATTTCCAAACGCTCGGAAACAAGTGTCCAAAAACTTTGCTGAAGTCTGGTGTAGTGGTCGGTGTTCTTTTGATTGGCAAGATCAGAAATGAGCCGAAATTTCAAAAGGTAATCAAAATCTATTATATGTGTGAGACTTTGCGACGATGAATTTGTGAGTAAATTCAAGTCGTAAACCTATATTAAGTTTGCGATACCGGCAGCCATATGTAGGTATGTGCTTGCCTATAGCTGGTGCGAGTAGAACGCCTAGCGACATCTCGGCCATCGAATCACCCTTGAGAAATGAGACTGATGTATCTTTGTCTATGAATAATTTTTCGCCAGTTCTGAAACCAAGAAGATGCAGAAGTTCGTCGGGCTGTTTGGCCGGGTCATTCAAACAAGTGGGCTGGTGATTGCGAATGACATTGTCCGTTCGGCTATCTATGTGGCAAATGTAGCTAGGACGATAAGAGTCAATAGGAATGTCGGATTGTAAGTGATTTCTTCCTTGTGGCGCCGTTTATGCCATTGATGCGCAGAAAGTACGGTCTTCTACTTTCTGCGCCATACTTTTCCCGATCCTGATGGATCAAATGTGGATATAGGCATTCATTCGGAAATTCTTTGGAACGGCAGAGACAGACTTCACATAATTAAAAACATTTTATGATTATAGAGCCAGTGCTTTGGGGCATATCTGTTAAAGGATTGCGGGGATATCAATCGCCGTCTACTGTTGTAATATGTTTTGGGCGTAAAATTTGGTCCAGAATTCACTTGATTTAGCTCGGAATTCCCTATGCGCAATTCTTCTAGAACTTGAGCCATGTTTACTACTGTCCTCTCTAAAGAGGAGATCCTATCATCCTGTGGAGGCTGACAAAATGATGACAAATTTAACTTAGGTTCCAAAACCCTAAATTCTATCTCGCATCTCTCAGAAAAGTCATCATTAGAGAGAGTGTTGGGGAGCTGTCTGGCGAACAATTTTATTAACTGTGGAAGATTATTAATATAAACAACCTTAGCATCATGGTCAGATATATTGGCTTTAGAGCAACGTTTCCGTAATTCTCTTAAAATCTCAATGGGGCCAAGGTTTCGTATGTCCAACTGCACATATTTATTTATTATCTGTTCAGTATCTGTGGGACCCAGCAAAGATTATACTTCAATTTTGAGGCGCAAAATGGTATTGGATAGTTTTCAAATAGCCTCAAGCTTCGGATAAATCCGTCGCTGCAAATCCGAAGGTAGTTTTGCAAAAACATTTGACAGATTTTGGATGACTGCCATAATCTGGAAACGGGGAGAAAGCGGAGTTTATGCGCATGAAGAATAGTTTTCTATCTCCAACCCAAACAGGAACATCAATATCTAAAATTGGACCTGACATTCTAATAATCTTACGGGATCTTAAAAGCATAAATTTATAAGCAAGCGGGAAATGTATTAAAAGACTTTAAACGAAATGCTTACACGCAAACGACTTCCGAATTTGAATCTGGCGTGATGAGCGCAGAACACAGATGAAATCAGTTCCTTCACAAAATCACAAGTTACAGTTCTACACTTTCGTACAGTCAATGTTCTTTCTCAAAATCAAAAAAAATATTTTGGATGCACATTCCAGTTTGCAACCCGAGATCTCAAGATGTACAGTTTTGTACGTTGGAAAAAATTACTGAATAGAACGCCTTCCTTTCCAAAAAATCCCAACAAAATTGCCCAGAAGACCACTAATTAGATAGATTAACAACCAGAGTAAAACGTGGTATACGCAAATGTCAATTTAATGTACACCCAATAAAATGAAAAAGAAAGAGTCAATTATACCTATACCAAAATTTTACTAATGACTCAAAAAATAGTACAGTTCTCAGTAGCCTGGCGCGGTTGTCAATTTTGTAAACGCCACAGCTTCAAGTAAATGCCTTATGACGTTACAAAGTCAATTACGAGCTAAGGTTGACTGAGATAGTACTGTTGTCGGCTCTTATTAAGGCCGGTATTGCGTTCTCCGGCAAATGCCGAGAAAGTCAGTTTGTGTAGCAGTGTCTAGAAGTACTCCTAGACACTTGATACCAGCTCTGGTTGACTTGGATTGTTGTTCCTTCGTTCGTGCCGTTGACATCCGTGGCGAGTGAGTAGCCGAGTAATCTTGTTGAAGTTCTGCAGTTACTGGCTCATTGAAGGGATCAATTGTAGATGTTGCTCCGTTTTACTAGATGTGAAGCAACAAGATTGGTGTGACAAAAATTGCCAATGTGTGTGAAGCAAGTTCAAAAATCAGCGTAGGTGACGATAACAGACACGTAACGCACTGAAGATGGCAAAAGCGAAAACTGACTTCCATGGTAAATTCACCGTGCTTTAATAATTTTAATTTGACAGCTCGCACGCCATTGGTAAACGGAAAATTTCGCTTGTTTCTCATTGGTGCCGCGTAAATTGAACTGAATTAAATTTACGCAATATATCGGCGAATTCTTTTGAGTCGTTACAAAAACAGCGTTGATAAAAAGGCAATTAATATAGCAGTCATAGATAATCAGCGCAGCAGAAGACAACAGCGAATACAGGTAACGAGCATCAAATTGTATTACATCGGAATAGCATTGCGTTTTTTAGATTCAAGTCGCACATAATTAGTTTATGGATTATGTGCTTTTTTATTGGTGCACTGTCAGTTAAATATATTCGTGTTTTTTAAATTAATATACAATATTTGCGCAATATAATTTGTCTTATTACATAATTTTTAATATAATTCTTTTTTTCTTAATTTTAAAGCTTGTTATACTTTGTAGCTTAAATTTAACTTTTGATGTACTTATTTTAAAATTAATACATGTTTGCGTGCACGTGATTTAAATTAAGTAAAAAATGGCATCAATTAAGAATAAAGTGATTAAATGTAATCACGTTGCAAGTTTCATAGAAAAATCAGGAAAACTTTCATACGAAAAAGTGTTATTCTATATGCGTAATGTTCCAAGTCCGTATGTACCTATTACAATTGTACTTGAAGATGGAGGTCGTTGTATGATTCACAAACATTCAACCAAAGTATCTACATTTTTTTATATTTCAGGAATTACTAGAAGTTTTAAATATGTATAATATATCTGATCCTACTGCCATTATTTCACCAACGTCTAATAAATATTTAATTAATTGCTTTATGTTTCGTTATGCACGCATGGAAGAAATTTCTCAAAACTATTCCACTGAAGTACATACTTTCACATTTGAAACCGCGAATGAAGCAAAAAATGCCGTTGATTGTTTTAAGAACATACAACTAAAACTTCTTTTTCAAAAGGCAAATATGAATTGCATTAAACAAAAAGGAATTATTATGCGTAAACGGCATCCCAAAAATGCAGAAAACTCCGTGGTAAATATTTTTTCAAATGTCAAATTGCTTCCATAATATTTCGACTTATATATTTTAAATTTGTATAAAGTTCGTGGAGTTTCGTCTCCTGTATACATTATCAACAATTAGAACGCATTATATGATTGTATATAATTTTCAGCTCCGAGAGCATGTAACACGCAAGTTCAACATTTAATTAAAGTTCAAAACGTGTCTATACTTCGTTTGAGCGAGTTTCATGTTATTGAACAGTATTTGTGAACAAAAATTATTGAAGGAATCGATAAAGTTTAGGTGATTTCACTTCGCTCTACAATCTTTCATTTAAATACATTCGTACGTGTGATATATGTCCTACCGCACATACTTGAGAATTAGTAGACTATGAAAGATTTGGAGAGAATTGGCAATTGATCTTTAGCATCCAACCTCATGATTCTCCGTGTACTATACGTGATATTAACTTCAACACTGGAAAAATTCGTAAGCATGCTTTATATGTTGGAGATAATTTGGTAGTGCTTTATTCTCATTAGAATTTTACCTACTGCTAAATTGTTTTAATAGTAGCCGGTCTGCACGTTAAAGTTGTGTGGGAAAATCTCTAATTGCAGAAGCATTGATTGATGTTGTGATAAAAAGTTGCTCGTGATAAAATCGTAGCATGTTATTGTACTGTTTAATATCTGTTTTTATTCCCTCATAAGTAAATACGAGGTCAAGAAGCTTCCTATTCTGGTTGACAGCAAAATAATTTGAATGAGTCCGGAATGATTAAAATTAAAAAATTACTTTAAGTAGAATAAAATCAACTTGTTAGGTAATTGGTGAAGATAAAATCATCTATATTTATGCTATAGGTTATAATGTTTTCGTTTATTAAGTTCGGCAATGTATTGAAAAATGTCATATTGCGAAATACATCCGCTGAATGTGCATGGTATATACACGCTAACATTAATTTAAACCCATAAAGGAAAGTTTTATAAAAATAGACTTAGGATTGAGGTTGCAAATATGTATAGGACAGAAGCTTAATGTATTATGCAGATAAATTGCGCTGCCACCTCCTATCCTGGTGTTTCTATCTGTTCGAATTGATGTAAAATTCGAAATTATATCACCCTCCCATTTGCAAAGGAAAAAGAAATTTTATCATATATAATAACCTTTTCTTTCTCATAATCTTCTTAAGTATTTTAACATAAATATCTCTTTGTATATTGATTAAAAGATCAAACAAAATAAAAAAATATAAACATGAATAGTGTGTGAAATAAGGAACAACAAATCAATTGCGTACATTACCTCCAGTTCATGCTCTATGCCCGAACACGCTTCTTCAGCTTGCAGTGAAAACATGAAAAAAATAACATTATATCTACTTAATTAACTTCTGAAATTCCACTTACCATTTGGATCATTTAAAGTGTTTTTGAAAGATTAACGAAAACATTTAACAAGTATTAAATACTTTTGGAATTAACGAAAGAAAACTACTGGAGCATTATAAACTGAGTTAGACAAAATGCAGATCATGTTATTTCAATGAAGCCAGTTTCGCAAAAAAAATTTATTCAAAGAAAATTTAGGCATATTAAAATACCGGTTGTGAGTATTATACAAACATCAATCCCATTATATTTACATTTGTTAGTGAAAACTAAGCATCGTCTATTGTAGAAAAGAAAATTCATCTAGTAGATCGGTTTCGTCCGTATTTTGGAATTCGAGCCTTAATAAAATTCATAGTACCCTTTCCATGTGCAAAAATAAGAAGAAATTTTATCAAACACCCGAACCGTTTCTTCCTTATTTTCATTTTAATCATCTACAAATGAACATCTCCTTATATTTAAATTTAAATGCAAACCAAGATAGAAAAATGTGAACATGGAGAGAGTGAGAAACAAAAGAACAACCAATCAATTGCTTGCATCACCTTTAATTCAAGCTCAATGCCCCAACAGGCTTCTTCAGCTAGCATAAATCCGGCTACACCTTGTTTATCTATAAAGTTTCATATGTGGCTAGCTCCATTTTGTTATTACATTTAGTAATTACATTAAATGCTACGTATTGATAACATACGTGTGAAGTTTCTACGATGTGTTGCGTATTTGCAGACGTGTATTAACCATTTGATTTATAACTTGAGTTTAAGTTGCAATGCTCTTTTATTAGAGTGATTAATCGTATGGTTGATTGGCCTACGTGTGTTGATCGACAACTTGCGCCTGTGTATTAGTAAATAATATTTGATATCGACACTAACCAGTAAAAATGTGCAAGTTGTCCATCAACTTACGTAGGCTGATCAGCTAGACGGTCTATTACTTGAATAAAAGAAAATTCCAACTTAAACTCCTGTTATAAATCAATTGGTGAATACGCATCCGCCATTGCGCAACACATCGTCAAAACTTCACACGTATGTTGTCTAGACGTTGCACTTAAGATAATTACTAAATGCAAAGAACACACACTCTCCATATTTTAATTTATATATAAATAGTTGTTCAGTTATAGATAGATGAGAAGATAATGAGAAAGAAGCGGTTCTTGAGTCTGATAAAGTTTCTTTTTATTTTTGCACATTTGAAGGATAATATGAATTTTATTATAGCTTGCATTCCAAAAGAATACGAGTTTACTATTTTACATTCATGTGTTGAGCGTGCCACGTTTACTTGACAGTAATTATATACTGTTTTGGTTTACAGGTTATTGTTCGAAATTATCTAAATTTTGGCTGAAGAGATATTGCATTTAAATAAAATGTAGATAATTTTACTGGATCTAGGATTCAAGCTAAGGTGAATGGACTGAGCTACGGTTGAATTTATGTTTTGCTATAGTTGCATAAAAATTGAGTTTCGGTAGTGGTTATCGAAATCTTATTTCTCCCCAAAATATTTCGTTTTCATTATTTTGGTCATTTGGTATAACATATTGGTTTATTGATCTTTATCGTAATTTAATCAAGAGGTTTGAACACACATGTTCTACTTCTTTTGCTTTTATGGTGTTTTGTGTTAAAATACTCTGTGTGGTTGATTTTGATGGCTAAACTGATTTGGATTTAGGTTTAATTGATGGTGACAACTGTATGGTTATTTTTGTTTTCAGTAGTCCTGGGTATTTATGGTGCAGGTAAGGATTTCATTGATGCAGATGATTAAGACTTGGAGTTTGCTCTAAAAATAATGTACGCGCAGCTTGTGAATAGGTGGATTTTCATTTTGTTGAGACAGATTAACTGTTGATATTGTGCTTTTTGTTATTATTTCTTTTGCAATTATTAAGTATTTTATAAAAGTTTTGGGTTGGCAGGAGAGCATTCGGACTGTACTGGAGAAGTGAGGAGCGGTGCGGTTTTTCTTGATGGCGATTCGTAATACTGCATGTAGGGTTGACTCTACTTAAAATGGTTATTCCCAGTTATATTATTACCTCTTCAAATTGCAACTTATTAAGTACAGATATAAAGCCTTCAATGAAGGTCTGTTCAGGTCTTTTGTTGAAATTTATTAATAAGGTTTTGTTATTTCCAGATTTTGATTGTAGGCCGAGTGTGTGTCTTATGTGATAGCTCGGCTGGTGTGTTGGCCAGAAGTTGCAATTTGTTTTGAGAAAGTTTTCTCTGGCAATTTTCTATGAAGAGATTTTTCTTGTGTTTATGCTTGACTGAAGAATGCTCATGAAGAGAGGATATTACGTTGTTGTAGATTTTAATCGGATGATGCGGTGTACATTCCTTAAGGTTTCCTTCTAATATATGAAGCATTTCTTCAAGTGCGAGCAGCTTTGTTTGAAGTGAAAATATAAGGAGAATGAAATTTATTAGTACTTAATTCGGTTTCTACATTTTGAAGGAATTTATAACTAACAGAGCGTAGGAAGTATGATATCAATTACAGGTTGATTAAAAAGCAAACAATGAGCAATTAGATATAATGGACATAAAATAAATAATGATCTATATATATATATATATATATATATATATATATATATATTATAAATATGCAACATGATTTATTTTGTTATGCTTTAAAGGCTTGGAAGTGTAAAACAGTCACTAGTTAAAATAAATTTCAACGAGAGAAATTAGAACAAATTTAAACCAACCGCGCACGCTGGAATATCAATAAATTCACAGACACTATATTTGTTTACGCTTCAGTGGAACAAATACTATTTGGGTCTATTTTATTGGTAAAGGTCTCTTGCTGATGACAATCCAGACTAGTCAGCTGAACCACTCCTATTAAATTTATCACGTTCGATAGCCTTGCCCTATTTGAGACTAGCACTCTTGTCAATTAAATAAATCCGCCACAGATATCCTAAATGGCAAATCGGAAAGAATATGCTCTGGAATCGTATGCAGATCCGCAATCGCGTTAGAATGCAATTATCTACCTACAAATAGAAAACCAACTTAAATACCTTTTATCTTTGGCTTTCCAATTCCAGCTTAAATGAAATGGCATAATTTCCAATCGATTGAGTTTATTAGAAATAACTTTTATTATCATTTAGGAGCCTGAGAGCCAACCTTGCTCTCATAAACAAAGACTGCGCGCCCTAGTGCGGAAAATACGAATCGCAAGACTAACATGAACAAACGATAGGTGTATTCTAAAGCATTTAAACAAAAAAAGTTCATAAAACTATTCAAATCATTTTAAACTAATATCGTTCATGCAATATTTGTGAGAAGAACAGTCGAAAATTCAAGCGGAGGAATAACTTCTTTAAATCAAATTTGCGAGCTTGAATTAAACACCAGTCCCATTGTATTTAACCTGTCATCGAACAACATAACAAAACTACCGCCAATCGCAATGCACTATGTTATGTTGTTCGTCGACTGTTTAAATAAAATGGGATTGGTGTTTACTTCAAGCTCGCAAACTTGATTTAAATAATTGTTATCACCACCTGCGCAATCAATTATTGTTTAATAGTAAATAGTAAGAATAAATTGTTAATTTATTTTAATATGGGAGGTTATCGAATTCTACATATACGCCCACTTGTTTTATAATGCGACTATAAATAATCTTATACATCTTTCGCAAACTGATGGATCGTTCATTTTACTAATATTGTTCTGACTTCGGCAATATACTTTTTGTTGGATCTTGTTCATACATCTCTCTTCCCATTGGCATTCCCGACGTCAGGCTGCTGGTCAAGTAAAACCTCAGATGTTCGGTTCTACAGTTGGTTAAATATCCTTATCTTAGTCCACATAGAAAGTTGTTGAATTCAACAATCTAGTGATACAAATTCTCATTGACAGTTATTCTTACCACTAATTTATTAGTCATACTTTGTACAACTGAAGTCATTTCAATCTACTTCGTCTGTGTGTATACATAAAATGTCGGTTCAAAATCGGAGGACAAGTAGCATACCGAACTGCCATTTCTAGCATTGGTTGAAGAGGGACGGAATTTTATCTCTTGAATACACACAACCATCTTAATTGTGCTCCAAATTGCTTATGCATCGCTCTTAACACTATAAGAAGATTGTGTAGTCGACTGATTCTTTTGTTTAACATACAAACAGACTTCTCACCACGCAGTCATTTAAACTAATAATGCTTTAAATCAAGTTTGCGAGCTTGAAGTAAACACCAACCCCATTGTATTTAACCAGTCTACGAACAACATAACAAAACTACAGCCAGCCGCAACGCACTGACGCGTTTCGACCTTCCATGATCATCATCAGAGTACGACGGCAAACTGACTATCGAGGATCAAACCGCATTAAATATATATGGAAATCAAATTTAGATATGCGGCTCACACCTCTAGCAGTCTTGCTTACAATGAACTTGACTGGAAATGTCGGCTGCACAATTTCTATGCAGTCACGAACATTAACTATTTTGCAGCTTTCGCCACATATACATATATAGACGATACAATTAAACAATAATTGATTGCGGAGGTGTTGGTAACAACGCTTTAAATCAAGTTTGCGAGCTTGAAGTAAACACCAACCCCATTGTATTTAACCAGTCTACGAACAACATAACAAAACTACTTAAATTAATAGACATAAAATTTCATATAATGTTGCGCCATTGCGCTTTAAGTTGGGAAACAAATGATGGTGTTTCTTAACTTCAAATGATAAATATTTGGCAATGTATGGCTTGCGAATTATAAATTAAGCTAACCAATATTGGGCCAGTTCTTTTCTGATTCCTAACCAAGTATATTGACCTATAAATCTAGTCTGAGAATCCATTGCTGGTATTATTCACGTTGACGACCAGAAAATTCCACCTGAAGAAAGGTTTTCTATCTTAATATCCCCGATGACTCTTTTACCTTCATCTGTAAAACTATTGAGGATGAACCAACTGAAGAAGGCTGACGATAAAGGTAGCCAAAATATTTTGTTCAAAAAAGATAACTACTGTAACGAAAAAAACTTAATTAGACAAAACGCAGATCAAATAAACTTGATTGTTGACACGAATGATGTGATTAGGCCCCAATGAAAGTTACCTCAATATAAAGAGATTGAAAGTCTAAGCGACGTTTAGATTAAGACCAAATAATAAGAAAAAGGGAGAGATAGTAGGGCAAAGTATAGGTAATTTACATATATATATAAAGTGTGAGTCACCAACTTATACAACTAATCATTTCTAAATATATATCTATATCTTCAACACAACTTGTATAATTTTTTTATATGCACAAATATACATGTATAACTCATATATAATTAAGAAATATTTATAAATAATTATAAAAGATTGAATATACATATATATATATATATATATATATATATATATATATATATGAGTGCAGCTTATATAAAAATATTCAGATCTAAATATATTTAGGTTTATAAACTTATAGATATTTATTCATATATTTGTATCTTTGATATAAGCAAAAGTGTGAGTCAAATATTTCTAATCACAATAAATTTTTTTCTATCAAAATCAATATTTATATTTTCTAATTACATTATAAATATATAAATATTCCACCACATATATGTGTTTATACCTCATATTTTAATATATATACTAATGTAAAAAAAAATATATATATGAAATCGTGTGATATTACTAAATGTCAACCTTATATAATTCTTGATGTATATAGTCAATATATTAGCATATATACTAATTTTTTATATACTTTCGTTTATTATAAAAATTTATAAATCTTTGTGCAATTTATTAAATGCTGATTTTGGGAAAGATATGTATAGAAGGATATAGGAATTTTTTCTAGATCATTTATAATCAGCTTCCAATAAACGGGGTTTCTTAATCATGTTTATAAATAACTCCGGTTTATCTGCTTCTCGTTTACTAATTCTAGAAAAGGCATTATTACATATTGGGCCTGATGATTTTTCTAACATAGTTACATTCATTACATCTTTGCCCGATTTTCTTTCTATCGATTTTCTAATTAGCTCAGTTTCTCTGTTGAGGTCGCATAATTCGATGCGTTTGTATCTAATTTAAATTTTAATTCACCTAACTGGTTGGGTAATTCTAGAAATTTATGTAACTCATTATCACCATGACTCCAAATTAGAAACATATCATCCATGAATCTCACATTAATGTTTGGCCTGAGAGGAGATTTTACCAACAGTTTTTTTTCAAAATATTGCATACATATATTAGCGAGATTCAACTCTTTTTCATTTTTGAAACATGCGGGATTATCAGGTGCGGGCCGTAGTAGGGCTATATATTTTCAATATATCTGATCATATCTATGGTCATATAAGCACCTGCGTCCATTATAATATTGGATACTTGAATAAATTTTAAACAGCCAATATTTCGGTAATTATTCTTGCGATTTCCATGAGATCTACCCAGAAACAGATCTAATCACCTGCATGACTTCTAGCCACAACTTTTAGACTGCTCAGCTGAACAACCCCTACTAATTTATTCATGTGTACTAGACTCGCCCAATATGAGACTGGCATCTCGTCAATTCATAATAACTTTCCGCCACATATATGCTAATTGACAAATTGGAAAGAATATTCTCCGGAAACGGATGCAGATCCACAATCAACCGCGAATGCAATTGTATGTCTGAAAAGTCTAAATGAAATGCAATGTGTATCCTCCTTGGCGTCCTTATTCTAGATTAAATCAAAAACATACTGTCCAATAGGTTGAGTGGATTAGAAGCGACTTGGGTTATCATTTAGACATGACGGTGGTTAGAAGCCTGAGAGCCAGCTTTGCTCTCATTACCAAAGACTGTGAAACCCAGAACAGAATATACGAATCGCAAAACTACTATGAACGAACACTACATGTAGTCGAAAGAATTTTCACCAAGAATGTTCCCAAAATTATTTAAAATATTTTTATATTAATTTCTTCCATACAATAATTGTGAGAAGAACCAGCGGAAAGTTCAATCGGAAGAATAAATTGTTTGTTTATTTTTATATGGAGGGTTATCCACCTCCATATGTTTTCGCAGAGTCATGCAGGATTTGAGATCGGTAGAGCTGTGGAGGGCCGTGTTCTAGAAATGACCATAAACCACTCAGGTGCTAAGACCGTAAACGTTTAAGCGTAGGACTACTGATCACGTCTATTGTTATTCGGAATGGTCCATTCCGAATGACATTCCATATTGATCAGCTGAACCCCTCCTATAAACCTTCTTAACATTCCTCAAGCTCTCGTTATTTGAGATTTACATCTATTTCAATACAAGAAACACTTTCCGCCAAATATGCTCTAATTTGCAAATCAGATGAAGCATACACTAGAATCGTACGCTGCAGCCGAATTTAATACTTGTGTTCCATGGTTTCCTGATTTCTGCATTAGATAAAAGATGATTAATTCCGATGGGACAACTGTATTTAAACATCTGATCAATTAATTAAGACGTATAAAATGAGGAGCTGGAAGGCAAAACTTGTTAACAAAAACAATGGCCGCATGACAAAAAAATTGAAATATAAAAACAAGGAAGATCTAATAATAAAAATGCACAAAAGGATTTAGGGAAGGAATTTCACATACTATATTTGAATGAACAACCAAAGGGAAATTCATACGTAAGAATATAGTTTATTAATTTATTTTTATATTGGATTTTATTGACCTACACACATGCTCTCATTTCTTTCATTTGATGAGAGTCCTTGAGACGTCAAAATAGCTCTTGTATTATTAATTGGATATTTGCTATGACTAGCGCGACCGGAATGAATATTTAATCTGAAGTCCCCATCCTTCTCAACCTAGCCCCAGGTTAGCCTTTCTAATCCTCTCGGTTTTCTCATACCTGTAGTTTATATACATCGCGGCAAAAACAAAGCTTTGAACAATTTTTCTTTAAAATTCAATCGGTATTATATTTTTCTCTATCACTGAATTTCAGTAGAGTATCTTGACGAAAAAGAAAATTTAAAAATAATAAATCATGATTAAAATACCGGAAGTGAGAATTGAGATTTTTCCCGTTAATTCATAAGTTGTGTAATACTCGTTTTATCAATTCAATAATGTAGTGATATACTTTACAACCAGTGTAGTATGAGGAAAACAAATAAGTCAACATTTACTGTGCAACAAACGGTTTAGAGCGAAACCGAAATTCCAAAATAGAAAAACTAATTTATTAAGCGAACAAACAGACTGGTTTTCTCTCTCAATTAGAGAACTAATATTTGCAAAACACGTATTACATGATTTAAAAAAAATACTCTGTGTCTAAGAAACCAGCGGAAACCTCAATTTAACTTTAAAAATTAATTAATTTCATTATGGGCAGCTCTGACGTGAAACCTTGGCCATTTTGACGTATTCGATTCCACGCGTATGAAACGATCGGCAGCTTTCCCAATATTCTTGACATTCGTTCGACATCTAACACTAGCTCCTACCAAGCATATATGCCTTGGGAATATTCGGACAAACATATCCTTCAGTAATAGGTTTGATAATAGCCTTAATGAAAGAGTGTTTTAGCTTATGTAGCTGTTAAACTACACTGACCAATAATTTCAACGTCACGTGAGATCTAGGTTGGCTCCAGGAGATTTCACATAATAACCAAATATCTTCAACGCTCTTGCTTGAAAATGCTGAATTCTTGGCCAACTCTACCGCTAAGGACTCCATTTCTTTGGCTTCCGTTTAATCTTTGACCGAATAATCAAAAAATTTAACCAAGCCGACGGATGGCGCTTGACGGATTAGTTCTATGTCCGCTCCATTGGGTCTGCTGAGGATATATGCCACCACGTAGTCATTTCAAGAAATGTGAGAGTCTGTATATTCGAACTCTGCAAGGTGTACTATCTGCGAATTCACCCTCCGAGAGTATTTTAGATGCGTAGTTTAATCAAGTGTACTCAGTCAAAACCTTGAACTGATGACCATCTGAGAAGTGCCCAAAGTGTAGCACTGTAGTTTATACGGCGATTAACTCCTTTACAAATGTATCTCTCTGTCTTTCATGGCCTAGGATTTTCCGACTATACCCTCTTCTCTTAACTTTACCACTGCTCCTATCGCTACATTGGATGCATTTGGGATTAGACTAAACGATTTAATCTAATCTACAGGTGCTGAAAAGTTGATCTCGCCTAAAATATACTTGTCCTTTAGAAATTTCTCTTATGTTTCTGACTATATCTGATTGTCGAAGATTTTTTGATTGTTCTATTTGCTCATACAACATGTTGTGTCAACGATCCAAAAGCACCAGCTGATCCCGTTGTAAGCATTATAAGTAGCTGCTCATCCCCGAAACATATGCATTTGGAGTACAACTAGTGGTTCTGTTACAACTTTCATAACTTGTAACTTATCTTTGAAGGACTTCATTTTATCTTTTGAGGTTGGGTGCCTAAGCCTCTTCACTGATGTTTATCTTAAATTGCTATTTTTATTTGCGCCGCTATTTTCTTGTGGGCGACAATTGACAGCATTCGTAGATCGGTAAAATCTTGAATCCTTTATATTTCCAGGCGCACCGATTGTTGACTTTGATTGATGAGTTCCCAATTGACCCTTCATTTTGAAGCCCTCTATCAGCTGATTGTCAGAAAATAACGTACAAACAAGATTTTCCACCAAGAGTTGGAGTAGACGAATTTACCTAAACACTGAAGTATCAATTCAATGTCGCGTCATCGCTTCCGTTGCTTCTCCAAAAGTCCCAATTTTAAAACCTAATAAAATATAGAAATTGATTAATAAATTCAACTCAAAGATACAGTCCTTTACACCAGCAACTAGAATGTTCCACTTAAAGGAAGATTTCTGTTTTATTGTTACCTATAGCTCCTTGATCCTCGTTCCATTTTTTGAACTTCCGATGGCGACCCATAATTCATAATCAAATGTAGGGCAATTTACTTCCATCACATATGAACTAACTATTCTTACCACTACACCTGTTTCTATAAAGGATATTATATTATATTTATCGTTTTGAATGACAAATATAATGTTGTAGAAACTTGTAACTTCCTTACATTCCCCATTTAATCAGAATTTTTCTGCCTTTCCGACAGTCGTTTGTGCCCAACTTATCGAAGCTTCCGAATCTGGCTTCCTCAATGACTTTAATATACCTTATATTGACACGGCTCGGAGCCTTTGTAACGCAACATCAACTACGTCTTTCCTTACGTTTCCCAGAAAATTCATCCTCTCTTCCGGTTTTGTGACGCCTTTCAATCTGGTTCAACTTAAACGCGGGTATAGATCACCCTGTGTTTAGTAACTTGCTTTCGTCTATAAATACTTTGGACCAAGCAGCATTATGGCGGTTCGGAGAAACTCTTGTGCGAGTGATTTTCCTCCTGGTCGATATCATTTTACCAATTCCAAGACTCTGACATAACTTTTCACTTTTCTTTGGACATTACGCTGTATTTTCTTCAATGCGCACTGTAGATCCATAAACGCTTTATTTAACATTAGAAGTTTCTTTATTTTTATTGAAATGCTGCATCACCTACGAATCTGAATTGATTGTGAATATCTTGGGTCCTTGCAGTTTTAAACTCTGCCCAAACATTTGAGTTTTTTTACCACTCTATATCCGCAGTTTCAAAGGGTTTTAATCTTGCTTATTGTTCTGCTACAAATATTGAGTTAATCACTTCATGTAATATACACAAGCCGGAAGCTTCGATGCACAACCCTTCACAAATCCAAGATAGAAGTTTGCATGAAAGTTTATATGATAGATCACACATTCCGTGAGATGTAAACAGTATGACGGCCTCTTTGTTCCACTTCAAGTTCATTGCATACCTATATGTTTCCGACTTACTAACATTGCACTAGATCTGTCCCTGGCGCGGTTACAATCTTCTGTAGTGGCTCTCATCTTTTTACCCTCTGAAATTTCCTGAGGTACTAAATTATCCATTACAAGGTTATTAGTCTATTTTCCAAGAATAAATGAACAGAGTTAACAATTTAACCAGGAATCCACATCCTTCTCAAGAACATTGATTATACTTGATTTTTTAAGACTCTCAGTCATGTGCCCGGCGTCCTTTTACTTGAAGCTTTTGCCCATTGCGTCAGAGAAAAATTATTGTACAAATAAATGTATTAAAAACAATAGGTGTGACATATCACCATCGTCCTGAATTCTACAGCGTACTTAAACGAAATTAAAAACTTTAAACATAAAACGGAGGTCGAAATACTGCAATTTTGAATTGATATCCTTTCCGTTACACCAAAACCGTTTAAAACTCGTTTTTCTAAATAAAATCTTTATTGATATAATGTAAAGCTAACGTACAATCAGGAACGCATGTAAGTCAATCTTTACCGAGCAATCAATAGATAAATGAGAAACTGAAACTCAAAGCTAAAAATCTGATTAACAAAACAAACAACTTAAAGCGGCAACTTTCAAAATTAAATTAAAGACATTTTGCTAGCATTTTACACAAACTTTGTTTAAGAAACCAGCTGTAACTTCAGAGTTACAAAAATCAAAATTAATTAATTTTATACGGAGCGTTATTAAACTCCAAAGAACTATGAAAAGTTTAACTAACATTTTATACGACGTTTAAATTACTGATATTTCCCTAAATAAATTTCTTTTTCATTTTTTATAACTTGTAAAATTCTTTGTTTAAATATATGCCGACCGTTTTTGTTAAAAAAGTTAATTGATTGTGCGGGTGGTGGTAACAATTCTTTAAATCAAGTTTGCGAGCTCGAAGTAAACACCAATCACATTTTATTTAATCAGTCGTCGAACAACATAACAAAACTACAGCCTATCGCACGCACTGACGCCTTTCGACCTTCGATTATCATCATCAGAGTACGACGGCAAACTGACTAACGAGGATCAAACCGCATTGCATATATACGGTAAGGAAAATTGGAAATGCGGCTCTCACCTCTAGTAGTCTTGCATACATTGTACTTGACTGGAAATGTCGGCTGCATAATTTCTATTCAGTCAATAACATTAAATGTTTGCAGCTTTCGCCATAAAAATATATATATTGCTTACCGTATGTATGCAATGTGGTTTGATCCTCGCTATTCAGTTCGCTGTAGTACTCTGATGATGATCACGGAAGGCCGAAACGCGTCAGTGCTTGCGACTGGCGGTAGTTTTGTTATGTTGTTCGACGACTGGTTAAATACAATGTGATTGGTGTTTACCTCGAGCTCGCAAACTTGATTTAAAGAGGTGTTACCATGACCCGCGTAATCAATAAATTTTTAATTTTACTGTCGATGTATATTTGTGTGGCGATAGCTGCAAACAGTTAATGTTCGTGACTGCATAGAGATTGTGCTGCCGACATTTTCAGTCAAGTACAACGTTTGCAAGACTACTAGGTGTGAGAGCTGCATGTCTTATTCTGCTTACTGTATATATGCAATGCGGTATGATCCTCGATAGTCAGTTTGCCGTCGTATTCTGATGATGAACATGGAAGGTCGAAACGCGTTAGTGCGTGCATTTAGCGGTATTTTTGTTATGTTGTTCGACGACTGGTTAAATACAATTGGATTGGTGGTTACTACGAGCTCGCTAACTTGATTTAAATAAACCATTTTTGTTGTTTGATAATCTAACTGGTGGTCTCAGTATGGTTTTTCCAATTTACTTGGTAATCATGATAACCGATATATACAGGCACTATTTAATCTGTTGCTTTCAGAGGTTATATCGACTATTTCAATTTCAGTGTGAAGTTATTTACGATTAAAAATTATGTTGATCTAAAATGATAATCTATGAAATTTTCTTACATTCTTTAATTTAATGATGGATGCCGGTGTAAAAGAGGTGGACATTGTGGACGTGGCCGATATTCTGCGATGAGCTACCCTTTGGAGTTTATTTGATAAATTTAGAATATCAATCTATATGAAGTATTAGGCACGCACTTGGCCCAGAGAGAATTCTAATACTAAAATAACGAATCTGATGCTTGTGGTATGTTCATTCGATAACGGAGTAGGATTTCCTCCGTTCTTATCCGATAAGGTACTTATAAAAGAATTAATAACCCCTCCGATAAATTTTTATTTAAAGTTTGTATTACCACCGGTTTCATAAACAAACTTGTGTAAAAAAGGTTATATTAATCACTTGGAATGTACATAAATCGACGTTGTCCAAAAATGTGGAAGCAAAAACAATTTGTTCGTGCCATGGCATAACCATGGGGCTTCTATGGTCACATGTAAAACTGCACTTAGTTACGTTTCCTCCATTTCAAAAGTTTATACTAACACATATATCTTTGTGTACTGTTTTTCTATCTGAACATGATTTTTGTAACATTTTCTAATTTAATTCATGTCGGCTATTTCCGTTGTTTATTCGTATTTGGTTTCTGTGTATGTACTTTGTTATGTTAATCTGTGTGTTCTGTAGAGCGAATGGAGCTGCTGATTGAACTAACCCATGCCATACTTTGATTAAGCATGAAAATTTGTATTATAGAATTTATTATTCTTATAGGAAAATTTTTAAACATACAGGAAACGTTAAATCACCGAGAGCAGGTAAATATACATGGTTGGCTTCAGAGTTTAAATCGACCTTCCCAGTTTAATTATGAAGCGAATTACGATTCCTAAGCTCATTCATTTAAATTTACAAATTATAGCATTGTTTTATCTTTGGTTTTACATTAACATGGATGCCGGTCGCAAGAAGGAAGGCAATGAGAGTGTGAATAAGTCAATAGAGTTTTATTGACAGGATTTGAATGCCAACCTCTATGGAGATATCCAAATACAGGGTATTCAGACAATAACAAATATGGCGATCGAGATGCATTCATTCTACAACCAGAAAATAGCCATTTCTCTAACCTTATTGCGGCTTAAGGCCTGTAGCTTGTGGCGTTGAAATTGCCGAGAGTAAGCGACTTTTCTGATGATAATAAGAATAAGAATAAGATAAGCTTTATTTAATAAAGCCATTCAATGGGCAAATATAAAGAAAACTTTCTATCTTTGCAAATGTGAAAAGTACATTGTATTATACTAATTTTCAAATTCCGAAATAAGTCTTATTTGATTACATGTAATCTTCTGCTCAAGAAGCATGTTACACACAAGATCAACACCGAAATAGAAGTTGAAATATTTTGTTTATGCTTTGTCTGTACAAGTGTTGTACTAAAGTACATTTTGTGTGACCAGGCGAATGCTTCCAAAAAATACGTATTAGTTTGAGCATTTATGTTGACTAGAGGTATATTGATTTTGCTTATAGACCAGTAGAGTAACTGTCGATGTATTGATGGGTTTGACCATGACTTTATTTGCCGTATTGTGGAGGTTTGACTAGGTAGACAAAAAAAAGTATCTGCTTACTAGCATATGGTAATTAAATGCATTTTCCTTGATTAGTGTAGTTGCGAGTCTGATGACTTATCTCGAAGGAAATTTCAAATTTCGTACGTACCGTTTTTTATCGATTATTATGGTTATAGCAGCGATAAATTATTTTGGAATGTCTGTGAGCTCACAAATATAAAGATGATTTGGACTTGATGAGTAGGTTTTCATGAACGAGGTGTAGAACTTTAATTTAACTCAATGTTGTCAATACTGATGATTATTTTGTTTTAGTTTCTAAATCAAGAGAGATAGAAAAGGAGAAATTAATATATGTTTCTACATGTGATTTTATAGAAATCCATAGGCCATGTTATTATTCTATGTGAATCTAAACATGGGCTTTCGTTTGCGCATATGCATAATAGTGTCGAACTCGATCAATTAAGTGTTCATATATATGTCAAATATAAACTAACCCGGATGTTAGATGCCGGCTGTTGCAGAGAACTGATATATATGCAATTGAGTATTAGGTGTTGCGCACCTAATAACAAATTAGTTCAAATATGTCCAGAAAGATAAAACAAAGGCAGCATGAAAAGAAAGTATAATCTCATGTGCAAATTCGTTTTGTGCTTACTGGCGACTCATCAGTAGGAGCTATTATTTATTTGTGTGAGAAATGTGGGACAAGTAGACGATAAAATCTCCTATACGAATATATTTAACCTACAGTAATGAAGTTAACTTCATATAAAGTCTTCAGGTTAAAACTCACTATATATATATATATATATATATATATATATATATATATATATATATAAAATGAGTTGTCATTGAAGTCATAAATCACAGACTTTGAGTTAACCACTACTGCAGGTTTACACATCCATTATAAAGATTGTACTGTCAATTTTTACCCATTCATCACCCAAGTATATAGTGGATAAATGGCGTAAGACCGGCTCCTACCGATGAGTCGCCAGTAAACATGAAACGAATGTTCACCGGAGATTATACGGTCCGTTCATGCTGACTTTGGTTAATCCTTCTGGTATATTTGAAATAACTTGTACTATGCGCGCAACACCTAATAAACAAATTCATATTCTGATGTTGGTTGCTTATGTTACCTGATAATTAGTGGTATAGTACGAGTTTTGCGAATAGAAATCTATTTTGAAATAAGTTGTAAAATTGATAGATGCAAATTTAGGAATCGTTACATCCAGTTTCTTGAGAAACACAAGCTGAATGAATATTATGTATACGGGGTTTAGTAGTTTAATATGCATTTAAAATTCTATTAAAAATGTATCTTTTCTTCAGAGTCATAGAGACTAAAGTTTAGCCAGAATGAGAGTTTCCCAGTAGGACCAAAAAAAGAGTATGCAACTAATAAAGTATACTTTTTGAGTCTTTTCCAGTTTGTCAGATTTTGCATTGCTTGTGGTGTTTCAGATGATGGCTACGTACTCGAGAATAGGTCTTATATGTATTTAAAGAATACGCCTGAGCAGTTTTGTTATGGTCTTCCTTAGTATCCAGTTGATCACACTCTTGGCTTGGATTGTAATGATAGAGATATGCAGTTTTGGACATGATTTATTATTTAGAATTATTCGTAGATAACCTTATGAGACTTTTTCAAATGTGATCTCCTCTAAGTATAGTACTTCTTTTGTGACGAAGACATTCTTACTTAATTTTAAGGAAACTGATTTGGCTGGGTTGATTTGAAGATATAAGTTTTAGAGTATTATGTATATGCTTTGTAGGCCTCAATGAATATTATACTGAGATTTTCCTTCATTTGTTGGGCTGACTGGATAAACTCCTGTGGCGTCATCCCCATATTTCATAAGAGTACCACGTCTAACTACGTTATATATTTTAATAGATAGTGTTAATAATAGGTTATAGTTTTGATCCCTGTTGAAATCCAGCATTTATAAGCAGTGGTAGAGATGGCATTCCGCCTTATGTGACGACGTATTGTTTTCGCGATTGGTATTTAAAGGTGAATGTCAGTGTCTTTGTGCAAATTATTAATTTAGAAGATTTTTAACGATTGTGTGTATGGATAATGTATAAAAAATTTTTAGAGATGTCTAAATTTATTACAATGGCATCGTTATTTATCGGTATAATTTAGTTTATTTTGACTAGCAGTGTGATCATGTTTTAGTTTATGATCGATTTCGGATAAATCTATTTTTCTGGGAGTCTTTATACTGAAATATCGATTCAGTGTGTTCAAAGATCCTATTGCTCAGATATTTTGTGCTTTCTGGAATTTTACCTATTAGTTTTAATTATTTGAACTTACTAGGAGTTTTGGATTCAGTATTCATTTAAAAGAAGTTCGTTGAAATTCACTCGAGATATGTTGAGACTTTAAACTGTTGTTGTAATTATTGTTTCATAACGTTAGTGAGTTTACTGAGCAGAGAAATATGGTGACAGAGATATTGAATTGGTTCATTTGTTGTTTAGATTTCTTAGTAATTTCTCATGAGATATTCTTGCACTTCAAACAGTTTTAGTTGTTGCATTGTGGAAACATATTGGTTGAAGAGGTGTATGTTTCTTAGCCGTTCACCTGCCAGATACGAGTTTACCTGAACTGTTATTTGACTAGCACATAAATTTTTTAAATTCATTGTTTTTTTGAAAATAATTTGGTTGCCTTTATCAATATCCTTCATTGGTCTTAAGAACAAACTAAAAGTACAAGTGTGATATTTTCTTTAAAAATAATGAACAAGGATCAATCCAGTGTTAGTCACAACACAGATTGAATAATCATGAATTACCTAATTTAGAAATGTTTTATTCATTTAAAGATACGAGGTTGCTAACTTAGCAAAGTCGTAGTTTTGAATATGTTTAAACTTGCTATTCACGTAATATTCTTCCAATTGTTATAGATTTGCTTCCTGGTTATAAAAAATGCTTGGTGATTGTATTATTTCTTGAAAAAAATTTCTCTCTATTTGGGAGCGATACATAAACTCTACTTCTTTAATTATATATTCTACTTATTTTAACTTCCTTGTGTGTGTGATTGGTAAATGCGCCAAATTTTGGAACAGCTTATTTCTACGTTGTAATAATGTTACTGCATGATTAATAGTCTTAGGTTTAAGTGTCATCGTTGATTACTCGTTATCATGTTTTGTTTTACAGGGTTAATTTAATAAACATGTTGCTCTTTTGGGTAAAGAGTATCTAGTCCGTATGTCTAATTTGTGTGAAGGATTCACTATTTTCTTTTTTATTGATTATTGTTGTGATGACATTTTGTTAGTGATTGCATACTCGCATGTTGCTGTAGAGTATAATATCCGTTGCAATGTTCTCATCAGTGGACATGAAGTCAATATAATTTTGGTGTAGTGTGCAAATAGTTTGGTTTGGCATTTTTTGAGATTGTTTTGTCAGAGAATTTGTGTTTTTGCCTAGAGTTCGCTGGTGTTTAGTATTTTTTGCAAATATCTTATTAGCAAAAGTGCTAATCGCGATATCCTCATTAAGTGGTTACCTTCACAATTTTTTTTAAAAATTGCCATTATCCTCAACTTATTTATTTTGGTGAATTGACCAGCTATAGCAATTTATCACTAGTCAGTTAATATTCTAATTATTATAATAAAAATTTTAGATACTGATTAATATAGCTTTAAAAATAATTGTTGATAAACTTACGGAATTTTATGTACTCATTAACAATGCAAACGTTACTAGAACTTACCAAGAAAAGTAATTATGAACATTGATGATAACAGAATAACGATGATCTGCTTGAAGTCAAACATCTGTGTGATATATAAGCATTATTAATCAAATATTTTCTGTAAAATTTAATTTGTCAAAAGAAAATTTCCATCTATCAACTTGTTAATTTTTTCCTATCCAAAACAATTATTTTTCCTAACGAACACGTTACACGAACTTGTCGCCTTTTGTCCTACATGGATCTTCTAAGTCAGCCTTCCTCACAACAAAGCTTGATAAATATATGTTTTATATTTGTTGGCATCAACCTCTCATTCATTAGGTTTCTACACAAAGTCTCTCAGGTCTGTTTCCGGATAAATTGTTTTCATCAAGGGAATTATGGCTGAACTTCACCAGATGTAACTAATTTTTGTAATTAGTTCCGCGTCTTTCTTTGCTTGCTTTTGTTTAGTGTTCTGGATCCTGCCAAGTATAAGCTGTCGTAAACGGGAAAATGCATTGACATCGGTCTTACAATTGACTTTGAAATAAATTAGCTTCATAGTCTTTGTACTACCTCAAAAAGACCTTTATCTTTCTTGGTAAATCGAGCGTCTGGAGAGTTCCCACCCACTGACACATTCTTCGCTAATTTAAAATCCTTAGATTGACGGCATCTTTTCCGAGGAATTTGAGGTTGTACCGCTGTTTGTTGGTCCATCTTGTCTAAAAAAATGGAACGATATATGTCGGTTCAAAAAAGCTTGACATTCTTTCCTGCTTATTTAAAAGGAAGCACAGTAACACGCACAGGTTCGTAGATAACGAGTTATAAGACCGATGTCTTTAGATGTTCACTATGACATGCTGCAATTAGAACTAAACCAAACAAAACGTTGGTTACTCAATTCTAATCATGTGGAACGCGTAAGGATACTTTCAGCTCTCTATGAAGACTTTTCATGAGTCAACTGTTACCGTCTACATATGCACACGTCCTAATAATCTTGAATCTTAGTATTCCAAATAAAGAATCATGTGTAAATTATGTTTTGCGCACCGATTATCAAATAAAAACAAATAGGAATATAAGTTTATACAAATTCAGCGTAATTAAAAGGTATAATCTCTTGTAAACATGAAATTCGTTTTGAGAAATGGCTCTAAGCCGACTATAAGGTGGTAAGCCAATGTAGGAATGTTTGATATTGCAAGCTCATAGACGTATGTCTGTTAAAGCTGAAATATAGACGACTTCATTAAAAGTCTTCAATATTGCCACTTTAAGGACAATTTATTGTATGTAAAATTTAATAAACCTGTAAAACTTACCAATATCATGATTTTAGTGCTATCACAATTTCTCCAAATTATAGAAAAACAATGCCATTAAACATTCCGGCCTCAATCGAGAATATTTATAGCATTTTTGTGTTATTCATGAAATTATTTTATGAAATACATAATTGTCATATATTGGTTTTGCGATTCCGCGATAAAAATCTTTTTGTTTATACAACCATAACCGTTTATTTGTTGTGATTGGATGAACGAAAATAAGAATAACGAATCCAGCATTTTTGTTGTAACTACTGGTAGAAATAATATTAACTAACAAATGATATTCCATGGGTTTCTGTTGTTCTTTCGCATATATGCATATGCGTGTTAAGAATTTTGTAACACATACTAAACTAGTTCAAGTAGAACTAGCAGAATAAACCAAAGTCAGAATAAATATTATCACCTGTAGGAAGCGGCATTACGTTTGGACCTACTATATAAATTGTCAATAAACCTGGGGGAAATCGACAGAGCAATCTCCTGCAGGTATGTTTGTTAACGGAGTGGCATGAGCAAATTCATGTTAAATCATTAGAAATGTCCTATCAAAGAAACTTTATTAGGCGTAACTTTTACTTAATCCATAAAGTGCCTGAACACCATGACAATATTCCACCTAACCTTAACTTAGCATTCATAATAAAAATACGCGCCTCCGGCAAAAATATGTACTCTAGCCTCGATTGAGCAAAATTACTAAATATTTTTCTTTATCATGATTTTAATCAATGGAACATTTACTGGTTCTATGCTCTTACTTGCGGGAATTAATATTTCCATTATAAATTTTGTACCATGTTTTCTATAACAAGTTTTTCTATAGGACCTGAAAAATAAAAGAATAGCAGTATGACCAACAGGTATAATAGCATTTAAGCATTCGTTTTATGCTTGTATACAATTTACAAATAGGACGCGACATTACACACTGAACTAAATATGAAGTTGATAAAGAAATCTGGACATTTGTATGGTAAAACCATTTAAACATATGTGTATAAAAGAAAGAAAAAAATGTCCTTAAGAAGTTTTAAGAAATGCCACATCAAAGCGAAATAATTATTTATCCTGTATAATAAAACGGTAATTTGCACCGGCCCAGCTATTTTAATAATATAGACCATTTTAACACAAATGATAATGAAAGCCCAATTGAACACACGCGTCGCCGGTAATTCCTTATGCTCTGGAAGCGATTTGCATCATTATCACATTAGTGTTAAAATTCAGACACTTTCTAATAAAACATAACTATTCTATACTCTATATGGTGAATTAAATTATATGCGTTAAATCAAGTTTGCAAGCTTGAAGTAAACACCAGTCGTCGAACAGCAGCAAAACTACTGCCAGTCACAATTACTGGTGCGTTGCGACCTTCCATTATCATCATCAGTGTACGACGGCAAATCTAAAAGCAAGAATCAAACCGTAATACATATAAATGGAAAGCAAAATTAGGTATACGTCTCTTACGTCTGCTGTTCTTGCATACGTTGTACTTGACTGGAAATTTTGGCTGCACAATTTCTATGCAGTCACGAATATTAACTTTTTGCAGCTTTCGCCACATATATATAGGTAATATAATTAAACAATCATTGATTACGCGGGTGATGGTAACAATTCTTTAAATCAAGTTTGCGAGCTTCAAGTAAACACCGATCCCATTGCATTTAACCTGTCGTCGAACAGCATAGCAAGCATACCGTAGTCACATGTATTGATGCGTTTCGTCCTTCCATGGTCATTATCAGAGTACGACGGAAAACTGATAAGCGAGTGTCATGCATGTCAATGCATATATATGAAAAGCAAAAATTTGATATGCGGCTCTCACATCCAGTGGTCTCGCATACACTTTACATTACTAGAATTGTCACCTGCACAATTCCTATGTATTCACGAACATTAAAGTTTCGCAGCTTTCGCTATTTATATATATATATATATATATATATATATATATATATATATATAGCGAAAGCTGCAAAAAATTAATGTTCGTGACTGCATAGAAATTGTGCAGCCGACATTTACGCGAAACACATCAATACATGTGACTGACATTAGTTTTGCTATTTTGTTCGACGAATAGTTAAATACAACTGAATTTGTGTTTAACTAAAGGTCGCAAACTTGATTTAAAGAATTTTTATCACCACCCGCGCAAAGAATGATTGTTTAATGGATAGGTGTTTACTTCCAGCTCGCAATCTTCATTTAAAGCATTGTTATCACCACAAGCGCATAATGTTTATTTTAAATAAAATCTGTTTTAGCTATAGCGCAACTAATGAAAAATCAATATTATTAAGACCAGAAGTATAAAAAAATTTGACATAAAATTGTGAAATTTAATATACACATACGCTTTTTGTTCACTGACAAATTATCTGAAAGAAGTAACGTAAGGCCCCAAAACTACTATAAAGCTGTTCTAGAAATGTGGAGCAATTTGACAGTAGAATCTCCCTTACGAATGTGTATAAATGCAGTAATGGAATTCAATTCAGTAGAAATGAGTTAAAACCATTGTGGAAACGTCTAATTAAATCTTGATGTTATCCTAATTTGAAGTCGGTTGTGCAGCTTCAGAAGTCTCCACAATGACCTACACTCTCTGTGATATCAAATGTCGTATTTCCATGCTTATACCATGATTAAGCTATCCAAGTTGCTTGACAATAATTTTTATACTTTGCAGATTTAATACAAGATTGAATACGATTAAATTACTACAATCAAGAAGTTTATAAGTTCCTAAACCAGCCAAATTTCTATAATTATGTAAATCATGTTTTTAAGCTTGATATAAACAATAATACTATCATATATACAGTTTTCAGCATAAAATATGCCATGTATGACGGAACAAAGGCAATTCATACATTAGACCGGTTTCGTCTTTATTGGGAACTTTCTGATTTCTGCCCAGAATGCTTCCGCAGGCTGGGTTCGAACCGGAGCAAGATTGCTTCTGAGTCTGTGCCATCCTGCCGCACACTACACATCTTTTCATATATATATATATACATATATATATATATATATATATATATATATATATATATTAGTAAGTACTTACTTTATGCGCAGTCTATGTGACATACGTTTAGGCCGATATCTTCAAATTCCAAAATCAATTTGTCAATATTATGTGGACACCACATTGCCTAGATAATTTGCACTGAATTGAAGATTTATGTAAAATTAAACTTGATATAAACAAACCCATTATGAATAAATTTTCTAATTTAAATTATTAATTGTATAAGATAGCAAAGGCAATTTATCCGGTTGATCGGCTTCGTCCTTATTGAGACCTTTTAAAGTACTAACAGAATTTTTCTGTCGATAGATATGCGCACTTAGCTTATATGCGTGTGAATTTTTGTGTGTTTATAACTGTTAATTATTCAATTCAGTAAAGTTTCATATTCCTTAAAGATAAGCATTATTTTAATATTGTGATGACGTTGACTTGTGATTAAGTTAAGTTCAACTCAATTATGAACAAAATATGGAGATAAAGAAAGTGAAATTGATGGTTATTTGTGTCACACCAATAATTTCAAATATTTGTAGTAGTTTACTCATATAACTCGTAACAGAGAAGCCAGGAAAATCAGATATTGATATGATAGAATTTTGGCTGGTTTGACAATTTATGGATTTTGCCTTAATTTTATTAATTCAAACATAACTAATCATAAAAGTAAATCGGCTAACAGTGGACCCTAACGCGAAAACTTTAAATATTTTAGTAGTCTCTTATATTATCAGGAAATAACTTGATAATTTAATATATTACAGAAAGGATGCGTATATGTTTGTTATTCATTTATTTAGAATTGAAGAAGGAATTTTACTACAATGTAAGATGTTTCGGGATCGAAAATTATTTGACGGTTCCATTAGTGATATTCTGTTTGGGAAAATCTTTTAAATAAGACACTTTCGAAGACAAAATATTCTCTAAGTTGCTTGGATCATATCTGAGTTATCGAGGCGATAAAGAGATGTTACATTTTTAAATTTTACCAATCAGATGATTAAACAATAATTTTAGATGTAATGTGAGTCATCGTATTAATTACCATTTCTTAACTTCACAATAATTTTAAATGGTCATAAATGATAAAGCGATATTTATTTGACGAATTAATGCCCTTGGACTTAATTAATTTCAAAATATTCGGAAGAGTGTCAAACAATATCTTCTGAAAAGCAACAGAGAGGAATCCAGAGTTAGTCACAACCTTGATTTATTAATTATAAAATTGTGGCTTGTACATTCAAACGTCACAATATGTTTACGAAGAGAAACGAAATTCTCACGTATAGGACTTTAAGAAGACATTTTTTTAATGCGAGTGAACAAATAAATAGTTTTTTATTTGTCAAATTGTCAAGAAGGCAGTAAATGTGTGATGATCAAAATGGACACAAATTGAGAATAAATTGGTGTGTGCGGAATTTCGACAAGCAATTGTAAAATGGTCAGCATCTGACAAAGACAGCATACTGATAAGTGATAAAATACCTGATATATATATATATATATATATATATATATATATATATATGTGTGTGTGTGTGTGTGTGTGTGTGTGGATAGTAGATTAAATCATGATATTTTGATATTACTTCTAGCAGTCTCAATTGCATCACAAAATAAATGAAATTTCGTCTGCACAATTTCTATTATGTCAATATCATATATTTTTTGTAGATTTTGCTACAATTATTTTGGATTTCTAATGAATGACTCACTGATTTGTATTTATCTTAAGTTCGAGCACATGATTTTAATAATTGCTATGAATATTCGTTGAATATCACAGAATTTGTACTAGTTAATTATCAAGAATGACATCGGTAGCCAAAAACGTCGATTTTTCTCGAGCAATATCCAACATTCTTTTATATACCAAATATAGAAACCAAGAGATTTGATTTTAAATTTTGTATTTGCTTCACATTAATATGTGTTGAAATAGGAAGAAATGGGGAAAAATTATCAAATAATTTTAGGGGTGTTTTCCAAATAACTAACCAACGCAATTTAAAAATTAATTCATGTAAATAATTTTAATTCGCACACATAAAGAACATAAAGCAAAATATTTCCCGCAGAAAGGGCTTGAATCCGGGCACGTCTGCTTCGGAAAGCGATTCTCGAACCCCAGAGACAACCTGCCGTACACTATACACATTTTGTAATTATATACTAATAAATGTTTCTGGTTTAACTTTTTCTTTACGAGGAGCCTATATTGCATCACTTCATATCTGAAGTTCCAACTAATTATCCTCAAAATATCATTGTAGAACAGACAACATGCTCAATGGAGAAGTGATATTGGAATGAACATTTATAAAATTAAACGAATATTGGTTGCAAGGACAGCGATAACAATCAATATTAATTAAGGTTGAAAAATTGATATAATCACCTGATTCATTATTTACATAAATCTGTCAGTATTAACTAAGTATTGTATTGTGTGGATAAGGCAATTCATCCAGTAGACTAGTTTTGTCCTTATTTGGAACTCATGACTTACTGCCAGAATTTGCCGCGGACAGGGCACTTACCTGGACCCGTCTGCTTCGGATTCTGGTGCTTAAAATACTGAGCCACCCTGCAGTAGACCACACACAATTTTCAGTAATAAAGCAGAACAACTACGTTTAAAGTTCAGAACAAATATAGTTGAGATAATTTATATTTCTTTCCATATTATTAAATTAGTAATAAAATGTACGCATTAAATTGCTGAAAGTATACTTATTAAAAAAATATTTTTTTTATATCCTGAAACCGATATTTTTCATTCACGATTAACTACAAAAAATATGAAATACTCGTTGAGTATACATGACGTCATTGTAATGTACATGTTATAAAATAGGTGGTTTGGGCTTTTTTGTTGGCAAGTAACTCAATATGACTGATCATTTTATGTTTTTTCGTTATTTGACGTCTGGTTAATTATTTTTTACGAGCGAATTGATTATCTGGGCTCAAAGTACCACCTATTCGATGAAAATGTGCAGTTTTATCTCCGTTATAGATGCCTTGCATTTAGGCTTATTTTGGTTCTGTATTACCTGAGTGTTCGTAGTAAGAAACAATCTTTCTGCATCTATCTTTTTTGTCAGACCGATGGACTTTCCTACATATTATGGTATATATTTTTCTGCCTTTTATTCTGTTTGGATGACTTTTTTCCATTGCTGTAGCTAATGGGACATTTGGTGGTGTCTGAACAGTGTAGATGTGCTATCCTAACCTATCATACACGTTGTGTCTACGTGATTACGAACAGTTGCATAATGTATTTTGCTGATTGCACTGTCAAACGTGAAGCAAATGTACATTCTGGCTGATATGCAATGTTTCGTTAATGTAAATGATTTTTATCGATCTCACTTTGTTCATTTTTCTACCTGGGTTTATGGTCTAGATTATATAATTGAAAAGAAGCTATTTAGCGGCTGATAGAACTCATATATGTTTCAAATTTGTGGATCGACTCTATTGACCTGCTGCCTCTAAGTTCGCTCGTTTTACGTGCTTCCGCATAAACATTTTAAAATGTGACAAAATCAAAAAATACTTCTTAGTTTTAACAGTAATTCAGATTTAGTTTTCAAATTTTAATTTGATATTTATTTTTATAGTTTTTAATATTTCGTCTCGTGATTTTATTTATTCGTGTACTTATTGTAATGTTAGATTATCTCTTTCGTATGGAATGTTCAGGTAAACTTTCCGTTATTGTTTTTTATTACGCAAACATGGCAAGATCATATTTTTTTTAATATGAATGAATTTATGAGAGTAGTTGTTCTTTTGCATATATATTTTTGTACTATCAAAATCTGAACCATAAAGAAAACTGATTTTTGTCCTTAAGAATTTAATTTTTGATCTGTTCTGTTACATGACCTGATTTTCTTATATTGTTTAAATTGTGTGTTTGTGCCAGTGCACTTAATAATTTAAAAAAATTATGTCTATTTTTACATGTGAAAAGTCTCTTTTCGTGGTTCTGCTTTTCTTCTAATAAATAGTAATGCTGAAAAATCTCTTCGTAAAGGTAGATACAGGTTGTCTGTCACACAAACTGAATGAGGCATTATGACAAGATCAATTAATTTTACAGGATAGTCTTTTAAATGCAGGATCTTATACAAATGCTCTACTTTTTCATCTTCCTTGCACCTAGAGGAAGTCTTTCTAGTTCGACCATCTAATACATCTCCCAGATTCCTCGCCGTCAATCAGGGTAGCAGCCACGCCGTGCGCGGAAAATGTAAAGGAATCAAGTTATTACAGACCTACAAGGGCCATCAGTTGTTCCGCAATGGTCGATTGTGGAAATAAACCGAACGAAGACAACACCGCGCATAGACAAGTGTCATTTAAAGGACCCTTCATTTAGATTTTAATGAATGTACACTTACATGGACGTGAATTGTTAGCAGAAGCATTTTTCTTTTCACTTATCTAATGTCAATTTGAAATCTTGATCGTGTTTGCCGGCATGTGAGAACATTTGCCTAAGATTGATGTATATCAGAATAAAAAAACACTAGATCCTGCTTAACTATTATATAGCGCACATTGTTCTTTTACACTCTGTTGTTCAGTTTGCTCTAGATAGTACATGTACGCATCAACAAGGAGCGGATCGTACGAAGTCCCATGGTAACACAATTAAATTAACGGTAGTATATACAAACAAATAGAGACAAAACGTATGTTTTGAAGGCTTATATGAGTACTTCGATGTATTTCACATTATAAAATTTATTGTAAAAGAGAAAATAACGATTGTCCAAAGTTAAATATTTGCGAACGCAAATTCAATATTAACGTAGGAATAAATATCTATTATATTTTAAGCTATATTACATTTAAATACTGCAAAATGTTGCAAAAAGATGTCAAATGTTATCTGAAGTACACTTATTTGATACAAGTTTAAACATAGGTATAATAAATTCCCAAAATCCTGAGAATTATTTTTTCTTTTAATGAAATGACTATAAATAAAGATATGGTGAAAATTACACATATATGGACTAAAGTAAGGAATTTTGTATTAGGTTTTGCGCACCTAGTTCAATTTTAATCAGAAGGATAAACCAAAGACAACATTCGTTTTGTGCTTACTGGCGACTCATCAGTATGAGCCGGTATTACGTAATTTACGCACTATTTACTTAGGTGAGTTAAAGGGCGTAATATCAGTACCTACAGATGAGTCGCCAGTAAGCACGAAGCTAATGTGCACGAGATTCCACTATCCGTTCATGCTGTCATTGGTTTATCCTTCTGATCTTATCTGAACTAATTGTTACTAGGTGTGCAACACCTAATACACAATTTCATATATATTAGTTCTCCGCCAAAAGCAGTATCTAAATGTTATCGAATAAGAAATTTTGCCCGCGTGTGTAATAATGTCAATTTTTTATACTAGAACTAACACAATTTCCAATTAACTAAATATGTGACAGTGGAAACAAACAAATTTCCTGTCAGGAGCATATACCTGGTAGATATTTCCATTATACATATTACGCATCAAAGTACAGGCAGTACGACAGATGACTGTCCCGCAGTACCCAATGGCATTGAATTCTTTACCTTTTTATTGCTTTCATTCAAATGAATATACATCGACTAGCTAAAAATAATGAAAGGTTAAATCTCTTGTATCCAAAAAATTTATATACGAATATATATATATATATATATATATATATATATTTTGATTGTGTGTGTGAGTTTTTTCGTGTGTGTGAAATTACGCCAGTATGATTCAAAACAAAGTGTTGAATAGTATTCAATTCTAAGATAAATTGTATGTTGAATATTGTACAAAGGTAACTTTATAGATTAGCCCCCAGATGTATAAATAATGATTCCCAAAAATATTAGTTATTAATTCCAAAATAATTAAAACACGTTCAATATAAATAGTTAAAATTAGGTAACGTTTTAAAAGTAAAGAATTAACAAAGACTTGATTCCGTGTGCCAAAATCTTTCAAATGTCTTTTGGCGGATGGCCTTCTTTGGTTGATTGCGGACGAAGACTATTAGAACATGCTGTATATACTTTGTAACTTTTGCTGTGTGTAGTTCATTATTATCTTCAAAATTGCTCCTTAGATCTGCCGGAAGTTGTGGACTGTGATCAAATGTGACCTGTGTAACTGTTCGTTTTATGCTATATCGAGACCCTGAACGCATACTATGTAGTTACACTTAGGATTGAACGCTGTTGTTCTTCCCATATCGACTTCCAGGAACTGTAATTTATCTTGGAATATACTAGTCATGAAATATGCACCTCCGTCAGTTACTACTTGATCTTATGTTCAAAATATTGCCACCGAATTTAGAAAGAACGCATTGGTACTGGTCCCCACATCTTGACCAGTTAATATTATTACATCAAGCCATCTTGAACGTCAATGAATAATGGTCATGCAATAATGAAATGGTCAGTTTATATAATGTAAAGTAGATTAGTTTTGTCTAAAAATATACATTATGAAACAACGAACATCTGCAAAATATACGTGTAAATGATAGGCAACCTGCATTTGATCAGTTCAACATTGCTTATTTCTAAAAAATACCATAACTGCTCAGTACACTGTGTAGTCCACATTTGCCGATTAATAAGGAACTGAATTTGAGCGAATTTTTATCTAAACACTACTTACACAGGGGAGAACATTCTCACAATAGGTGAGCAATTTGATAGTATAGATGGCATTGCAAATCAGACGGATTACCAGGTATTTTTAAAATTTAATAACAAAAAAGAATTACGCACAACGTAGATTGTTGTATTAAACACCCTCCATCTTCAGCCTATTAAACAAACCATTCTTACATTATTTAAACAAAAATTAAATGCGCGGATGGTGGTGACAATGTTTTAAATCAAAATTTTTTCATCGTACTCTGATGATGATCATGGTAGGTCGAAACGCGTCAGTGCGTGCCACTGGCAGTAGTTTTGTTATATTGTTCGACGACCGGTTAAATACAATGGGATTGGTGTTTACTTCAAGCTCGCAAACTTGATTTCTTCCGTAGCTTCATGGCTAGATATTGACCATCATTCGTCATCTATACCTTAAGAAGGTAAATACGTTTTAATAGCCACTATTTTACGCGAGTCGATGAAGCTGAGATGGACAAATCTTTACGGAATTTACTAGTTGATGTCTATGTGGAATTGTTAAAATTACAAATTTATTTAAAAAAATACTGCCCTAAATATCTCAAGTGTGCTGATGACACATTATAATAAGTGAAGTTTATAAGCAAATGACAAGCGTAAAGATTTAAACCATGTGAAACATCATAAACCGTTTACTTGATGGTGTGAAAACCTTCAATCTAACGCAATGTCTCTCGTTGACGTATGGCTATTGAGGAAGATGGATGGTAGACTAAAGAGGAAATATATCCAAAAGCAGACATGGACAGGGCAGTACATCTATTACTACAGCGCTGTTCCAATTTCCTAAAAGAGAAATTTGTTACTAAAACGCTTCTACAGAATAAAGAAAACCTGCTCTGAAGAACTTTAATTCCCATGGCTGGTGGGGCTCAGAAGAGCTTTATTAGAATACAAACACCCAAAAAGAGTTGTTGAAGAAAATATGAAGTATAATCAGTTACAAACAATCAATGAATTCATACAAAAACGAAAATCAATCTATGTCACTATACCTTTTAATGGGACACACCATTCTAAATACTTACTCGTATAATTAAAGTAGCATTGATGTTTTGGATGCCTCATGCACAATTGAAGCTTGCTTATACAAAACAACGCCGGCTAAACAAAAATGTAAAGGAAAGATTTCTGCAATTAAACAGTCAAGCATTAAATATTTGTATAATTACCAAAGCTGCTCAGTGCAAAATGTAGACCGGACTGCCCAATTACTAAATAAGTGGATTGAAGAGCCTAGCTGATTAAACAGAGCTGACACAGAAGACAACGTCTCTGCAATAGACGAACACTTTGTTTTAAAAAATCATACTCCAAATCTGGCGCATCTCAAAGTATTCTTTGAAGCTAAAAAAACGAAATTAATTACGCACAGCAGAAGCAGTTTTACACATCATCTTTAATCATCAGCTAAATAATAAAAGAAGTTAGAGCATGGTTTGAATACAAACTCTTTAATTATTCAAATGTATGTGTGTTTGCGTGAGTGTGCTTCAAAACACGTGTTCCCAGTGACGTATACATTGCGCAGCAAATTTTAGATTATATTTGGTGATTTAAAAATTAGGATAAAAACAGTATACTCGATGAAATGTGTAGTTACCTGAAACAATTTTCAGTTTAAACTTACAATATACATGTTATGATAATCCTATATATATATTCCTTCGAATGTTACCCGTCGGCTTTGAGTATATTTATTCGAATAAATTATATTGGAATTATGGCAAACATCATTCATTCATAACTTCGAAACGTCTCAATATTGTAGCGGTGACATCTGGTCACTAATGGACTGAATTTCAAATTATATTATTTAATATAATCTCAAACAGCGATGTCTAAATAAAATATGATACACTTTTCATCGGTTTTTTCGTTTAATATACTAATTTAGTTTTAAGAGTTTTTCACCCCAGGTAGAAGTACACTATTTTTTATGGTGCCTCTAGTTCACTTTCGTCTTATTAATTTTCTTATCGCCAAAAATCGCGCGGCAGAAGTTTAAATAATGAAATGTTTTCACTTTAGAAGACACTTTTAAAGGTTTCACTCTATTTTATTGTTAATGTTAATAATCAGTCGGTTATTAACGCTGTTTAAATAATAGACTAGTCGGAATCAAAAATTCAATAAATCATTTTAAAATTTGAATTTTTAAAATGTGGAAAGGCTTTCTTAGTGAAAGCCGTTTCTACTTCAGATGATCTGTCTAATTAGGACAATACCATTATCTTAATAAATAAGTGTCATTCAGGTATGAGTTGTAAGATTAATTTTTGCATATCTTTAAATGTCTTTAAAAATTAATTGCCGAGTATTCAGCATTAGCGCACTCGGAAATTGTAATATGAGCCTGTTAATTAAAAACTATATTAGAAAGAAAACGAGAACGGATGATTGTTCCGTTGTAGTGAAATTCAATATAATTTCTTGTTCTCCCCATAATAAAGTCTTAAAAACACCGATGGTATTCAGATATGTTTTTTATTCTGATAGAAGACATTTTATAAACCGATTGCTCATGTTGAAACGTAAATAGAAACTGCAAGCTATTCTCTCTATCGAACAAATAAACACACAAACCAGTATAATTTCGTGACCAACATACCCAATTATGACATGTTCAAGAGCACATCTTAGGCACTATTTTGAATGTGGCTTTACTTAGCTGTTGTACAATTGTGCAACATTACTCAATTTATGTTTTAAATTACGCAGTACATACCAATTTCTGATTTTTGTTGCAAATATAGCCTCTGTTAAGATAATATTTTTTCATTTTGATCTTTCCTAGTCCACCTTTAGTACAATAAATTTTGCTAAGGACTAGAAGAACAATTTTTGTAAAGAATACGAGAAAAAGAATTAGGATTTGTTTTCTTTCAAACATTTTCTTTTTTAGAATGTACGTAAAAGAGATACAAATACGCTACAAAAGACGATACGTATAATTAATAGATGTTTAATTGACATCGAAAATCTTGAACAGAAGCTGGATAGACGAAAATGTAAGTAAAATTTCAATCTTTATAAAAATATAAATTTCGCTGTGAATTTTCACACCGTTAATGCAGCATCTTACCTGAATTATATATATATATATATATATATATATATATATATATATATATATATATATAAAGGGAAGTACATTTAAATGCTCGAGCTATTTTAATTTCTACATTTATCGAACTATATTTAAGTGTAATTTCCAATTTATTTGTGATCATTTTGTTAAGTTAAGAAAAATTTTCATCTATAATTGCTCATTCTGCTATATTTTCACACCGTCATTTTAGTTTAATTTATGATTAAACCAGTGAGCTGACTGGACCTAATTAACTGTTAACTGATAAAATACAAACAAGGACAATTAATGCACGGACAAAACAAAATTATAAATCATAAATACCGACAATTAATGAGTTGTTATAAAGTGTGCCGACTTAGAATAATTAAAACTTACACACAACCATTTTCTGTTCCCTATTTGGTTTAGGCCATTCCGAATTTAACTGTGCGTGTGTGACTTATAAGAAGCATTGCTGTGTAAATAAAATTACATCACCGATTGTGGAATTTCACGGTAAATATACTATAATCAAGCTTGCGATCTACATATAAGCAACAGACCCGTTAATTACTTATATATGTCAGTATAAACTAAGAATTGTATAGTGTAGAAATAGCAATTCATCCAGTAGACCGGTTTCGTCTTTATTGGGAACTCATCACGTACTGGTCAGAATTTTTCGTGAACAGGGCTAGAACCTGGGCACGTCGGCTTCGGAATCTGGTGCTCTTACAACTGAGGCCTTCCACTAAACACAAATTTCAGTTATAAACTAAATAGTGTATCTCGGTTGGTGTTTTTTCTTTTAGGTGGACCTCATAAGGCATCCTTGTAGACCTAAAGTTCCAACTAACCGTCCCCAACCTGTCGTTATTGAACAGACACTACATTACATTGGGAAGTGTTATAGAAATGAACATATATACAGTTAAACGAACATTGGTTGCGCGGGCGGTGATTATTACTACAATAAAGGTTGCTATTTTGATACCAACACCTGCCCAATTAAGTACGTACATTTTTCAGTATGAACTAAGAATTGCCTAGTTTAGTAAAGGCAATTCATCCAGTAGACCGGTTTCGTTCTTATTGGGAGCCAATGTTCGGTAAAATATGCTCCGTGTTCAAAAAGTTTCGCGGGATTTTCCGGCCACTTAATATTATTTTCCTTCAGTGATGCATTTCCGCAAACGTTTTTGCAATTTTTAAGTTCTTCATGAAACGTTTGCTCTATCTGTTGAGTTTAGCATTGTTTGGGATCACCAGCCTCACCAGAAGTCCAAAATACATTTCCAAATATCGCAGTCTGTGGTAAGAACTGAATTAAATTATATCAAATTACATTTTTTTTCTCACTGTGTTTATAGAATAGGGCAACCAAAAACTTTTGCAAAAGTTTACTTTTGTTCTTTCTGGTTTGGCAAACAAGAAATACTTTAGGATTGAAGTAAAACATTTGGAATTGTTTTACGCAGCTTATGCAGAAATATAATCCCCATTGCCAGATATTATTAATTGGCCACGCTCCTAAGTCTTATTTGTTAGTTATCGGCAAATCTTAAAGGTATACTTTTCTGATAGATTAGTACACGCTACTGAAGCAGGCGTATCCGTGCGTATTGGATTTGTCACGGCTTCATAATCCAGCATTACGTGACCAAGTATAGGGCTATTTTGTAGTGTAATACCACCTCCGTCTGATGTGTCCGCAGTAAGAATTCGACGCTGATGTGCATGATATTATAACTTTTCTCATGGCGACTTATAAATATCCTGCTGTTAATATTTGGTCTTACTCATTCAGACTCGCATATATCTTAGCTCTACGCAACCACAAATGCATGCATCTTATGTTTCATTCAATGGTTTCTCGATTATTTCGAAATCTGATAGTCACTATCAATGTAGGCCAAAATGCAATGCTTTTCCTAGAATAGGATCTAATCAGACTGACTTTGATTAACGTTTTCATTAAATTTTATTGATTTTTTGAGCTCATAGTGTTGGTAAATACTATATGTAGTATGTAGTTGATTTACCAAACTTTTTATTTAAAATTTTCGTTTTTAATGTTTTTAAATAATATACGTATATTAAAATACTTTGACAAATTTATTGTGTCTTTAAGGCGTAGTACTGGATCCTGCCGAAAGGAAGCGACTAAGTGCAAACGGCATGCACACACGACATTTCAACTTTTGTTACCATGGCATATGCTCTTGATCATTTTGAAACTAACTTATTACGATATTCGCCATACCTAATACTTAGATGCATATATCTTATTACCTTATTGACAAGGAAAGACGCACTTCTAGCCCTGTTAGATACCTTAATTATTGCTACTCATGATGTAGTAGTGCAGATATACAAAGTTACTACCTTGATTTTAATTTTGCTTTGAATAACAAAACATCTCCAGGCAGCGAAGCTTCTTTGGATCTTACATTTGTTTTTCTGTCGACGTTTGTGAAGCTTCTTCACGTTCTGCTGACGTTTAGGAAATTCTTTACTATTGCCATCATCAGACGTTCTTCAAAAGTTACACAAATAGTACTACACAAATCACCTACTCTGGCATTTGAAACCACATGACGAACCAACATCAACAACCTAACTTGTCTAACTAGTTGGAATTAATTTGTCTATCGATTAACTTGACTGCAAGTTGGCAGGAGTCTAGATACGCTATAATAAAATAAACGTACACTGGCTAGAGAAAGTAACTTAATGATTTAGAAAAATCTTTGTGGCTTGCTTATGATCTGATATTGTTTCCCATACATAAACATAGGTAATTTAATTGGATGTAGAGATATATTAGATATATAGGTTGATGTAATTTTGATATGAATTACATAACTAAAAGACTTCTAAATATGATTGGTCAGTTGACTTTATAACAGTATTTACTCAATATTCGTTGTAATCTAGTGTAGCCTCAGATATATAGATCTACACGTAGAAATATATAGTAATATATATCTAAATAGGGTTATGCGGATGTATATGTAGGCATGTAAAATTGTTAAAGTAACACTAGAATTCGATAATAGTAATTTGTATTTACGTTTATAAAAAGGTCAGGTGCTAAAGAGGAGAGTTTCTTGTGTGTAGTTTAATTTTTCTTTGCCGAAACGTCAGAGGGACTACCTGTTTAAAGCAGTGTATTTTAGTTCAGACATTTATGTGATAAAATGACAACCTGGTTAATCATTTTGATGCTAAGTTTATCGTCCTCGTTTCAACGCTCACTGTTTAATTTTGCCTATTTGTATTTTTTCTACCTGTAAATATTTTGTGTGTTTATTGATCGGACTGAAATAGACGCTATTCAATAACGTTTTCCGAGCTACTGAGTTAATGCTGTTGATTTATTTTAAAAGGAATATATAATCGGGATAAATATTTTTTATTTTTTACAATTTTAAATTTATACTTAATGTATATAGTATGAACTCTTATTTAGATGATTTCTCTATTTTAAGGTAATCTAGACTGGTGGACCGAGAGTAGAGCTGTGACTTTTTGTTACTTTCTTGTGTTAACTGTGCTTAAATGCTTAAATTATAATTAATTTTATTAAACATTTCGTTGTATTATTTTCCGATTAATAACACAGTGAGGCTATATAAGCCAGAAATGTTTTGCTTCTTTTAGTCTCTGAATCCTGTTATTACGAACGTTACCGGGTCTTCTCTTCTTTCACGAGCCAAGATATATCGTTCTAACCAGTCGGTGTAGACGAAAATCGACCTGCAGTATTGAATATAGATGATCAGTACGGGCGACTACAGTATGATGGAGCAATTTGGGGTGGTTTTACAAGTGTTGACCTGCATACATATCTAAGAGCTTTTAATGCAATGCCTTTTTAAGATAAAAGGTTGCGTTTTGCTAAGATTAGTTCCATTATTTAAACTAAGCAAAACCATAAATAATATGTCGATCATTAAGAAAATAACTTGTTACGTATTCCACTTTTGCAGATTTTGGTGCATATAGTCTTAGTGGACGGCATTCGCCGCCTTCTCGTGAACAAATAACGGATGCATTATCGAAACTTCGCTTTGTTCTCAACTTGTTGCCCTCTGTTCCGCCGGGCAATCTAGATCCTCCAACTGGAGTCATTGCCTACCGGCTGTTTGAATCAGTTCGTTGGTTAGAATCGGTTTGTCGTATTCAGACAGGATTCCATAACTCGAACCTGGTGCGACACTGTTCGGTGCCTACTTTGAAAGAAAAGGCTATTCAATTTTTGCGTCAGCAACTGATGCCAGAAGAAGAAAAATACTGGCGATCACTTGGTTTAAACTGGAATGTACCTGGGTGAGTAAACTTATGATTCGTTAAAAAGCCTTTTCAAAATCTTTACTCCTGCTTTACCCGGAAGCTACTCGTAAATACTTCATTTGGGAAAATAAGTGTAAAAACTGGTATGACGTATTCAAAGAGGAAATGAAATTTATCTCTTTAGTTTCACTTGTATGAGTGATTCACGTGCCACGAATTATATTTATTCGATTACTTTTCAGTCCTGAAAATACGAACGCACACAAGCGTGACTTACGCTAATCTTGTGAATTTTCAATGTTATTAGATCTGTAACGACACAAAGCAATTCGCCGACATATTGCGTAAATTAAATTCAATTCAATTTACGCTGCACCAATGAGAAAAAAGCGAAATTTGCCGTTAACCAATGGTGTGCGAGCAGCCAATCAAGGCTATTTAAGCACGGTGAATTTACCATGCAAGTCAGTTGTCGCGTTTGCCTTCTGCTGTGCGTTTCCTTCACGTGCTGTCTGCTATTGTCACCTACGCTGATTTTTGGGCTTGCTTCACACACATTGGCAATTTCAGTCACGCCAATCTTGTTGCTGTACAACTAGAGAGACGAGCCAGTTACTGCAGAACTTCAACGAGATTACTCAGCTAATCTCTCACCACGGATTTCAACGCCACAACAGAAGGAACCACAACCCAAGTCAACCAGAGCTGGTCTCAAGTGTCTAGGAGTACTTCTGGACACTGCTACACTAACTGACCTTCTCGGCATTTGCCGGAGAACGCAAGACCGGCCCTGTTAAGGGCCCCCAACAGTACTAACTCAGCCATCCTGGCACCAAAACTGACTTTGCAACGTAGAACTGCATTAAAAGAAACATGTTGCGCGACAGGGAATGGATTATTTATCTGCTTTTAGGATTGCGTACCGAATTGTTTTAATCCACTGTCATCATGATTTTCCCAAATATTTCAACATCCAGGCATGGATATCTTTTTCAAAGGAACGCACATCACCCACTAAGTTGACAATCAGTATGTCGTACGGTATTTACTTGAAGCTGAAGCATTTACAGATCACTGTAAATTCACTTTGATGAGTGTAAGCTTGTCGTAACTGGTGACTTCTTAACCCAAAATCACAAAGAACGCATACACACAGGCATGACGTACGCTTATATAGTGAATCGTCTGTAGTTTTTTTATGTCAGAGTAGTTTCATTTCAGTCAGTGTAGCCATGCAGGCACATACACGCACATGACAGACTTGCCATGTGAAAAGTCAGCCATGCATAAGAGATCTAGCAATAGGTATAAATGAAAAAGTATAAACTAATTTTACAACTTGACCTAATGATTGTCAACTCGTTTTGGGATGTGCTTTCCGTTGAAAATGATTTCAGAAAGCGGGAGCCAAAATATTCTGAGTTAAATGGAAGACAGTGGATGCAAGCACGTTGATGGGTTCAACAAGGGACAGGTAATTAATTTATTTCCTGTCGTGCAACACGCTTCGCTTAAATATATTATTTATTATTTATATTTAATTCCAACCTATTCTTAATTCCATTGTAATGAAAATAGTACAAAATTTCACTGAATACTCTGTAAACGCTCCAGCTTCAAGTAAATGCCGTACGACGTTACAAACTCGGTTAGAGGTGCTCATGAATAGAGATTTGTTACTGATAGGGGGCCCTTAACAGGGCCGGTCTTGCGTTCTCTGGCAATGCCAGATGGTCCAAGAGTGATGTCCAGAAGTACCCTAGACTCTTGTGATCAGCTCGGTTGACTTGGTTGTGGTCCTTCTGTTGTGGAGTTGGAATCGCGTGAGTAACGTCGTTGAAGTTCCTGCAGTCAATTGGCTCGTCTCTCTAGTTGTACAGCAACAAGATTGGCGTTACTGATGTCGCCAATCTTGGTAAACTGTCAAATCAGCGTAGGTAGACAGCCGACAGCACGACACGCGAACGCAAAGCAGAAGGCAAATGCGACAACTGACTTGCATGGTAAATTACCGTGCTTAAATAGCATGCAATATGTCTACTTGCACACTATTGGTTAAACGGCAAGTTTCGCTTTTTTCTCATTGGTGCAACGTAAATAAAATTGAATTTAATTTACGCAATATGTCGGCAATTGATTTGTGTCGTTACAACACTTTCCTCTCTGAAAAAAAGAGAAAAAAATTCCTCTCTGCGAGGCTAGATAAGAAATGCATGACAGAGTTCGAACCAAGTTAAGCAAAAATATGATGAACCATAAGTGCTGGGCTTAAATATGCTTGTTGGTTGCTTCAACAATGATATGATGCCAGGTAACCACTAGGAATTGCTACACAAATTGTTAGCTCTAGTGGTCGGTCATACCACGTGAGGCAAAATAGAGCAGTGTAAGTTTTGGGAGCCGCAGCGTGAAGATTTCGAGGTAAATCGCCTCTGAATTTGCCAGGTTTAAGTTAAAACCTAAGCAGGTTGGATCGTTGTCAATGTGTTTGTATACGACCAAAGGAGCTAGAGTGCTCGACGTTGTGGTCATGACATTTGTAGAGTGGTCTTTGTGCAATTGATAAAGTTGAGATATGCATTGAAAGTGGCCTGTACCATGATATGAAGCTGATCACTACTTAGTGTTGCTACACGAAAGCGTTAGCTCTAAGTAGCTGGTCATACCAAAATAGGCAGTGTAATGTCATGTGTGAGAAATACATTATAATGTAAAAATATATACATTAAAATCAAAGGTAACTGCATAAAAATATGTACACGAACATTGCCTCAGAGATGGCATAATACCAAAGAACTGTTCAAAAATGCTACACAATTGTTAGCTAAGAACAGCTGGTTATGCCACGTGAGACAAATACGAAAAATAACGTAAGGTTAAAAAAATTTTGATAGTTAATGTTAATGTTTAAAAAAATCAATTACGCGTTATACAAAGCAGGATATTGAGATTGTGGGCAGACGGAGCCTGAGACGTGTGTAGAAGGTTGAACGCTCTCAGGATCAGGCGGTTCGATAAACGGTTTCAACCTGTCTATGCTTACTGATGTCGGTGTAGCGCCTTGCATAATAATGAAGTATTTTGGTTGTCTGAGCAAAATCGGGTAAGGACCGCGATACTTTGGTTGTAGTGGTGCAACAGCATTATTGTTGCGAACGAGTACTCTCTTGCAGCTGTGGAGCTGTGGGTGAACGAAGACTGGACGAGGCGTGTGTCTCGGCTGCTGTTCAGACATGTTACCGAAATGAAGTCGAAGGCGGGTAGCTTCGTCTTGTGGGTCATCTTGTGCCGGTAGTAGACGTGGGAGCTGACTAGGCAGGCGTAGATCCATGCCATACAAGGAGTTGTGACGCAGATGTTTTAATGGATTCACGAGTACGGGAACGCATGGCAAGCAGAACTAAAGGTAGTGCATCGACCCAGTTGCCATTAATGGACGAGGATGCTAAAGCAGCTTTGAGTTCCCTATGCATTCTCTCTACCATGCCATTAGCTTGGGGATGGTAGGCAGTCGTCTGGCGTAAGATGCATCCCATGTACCGCAAGGTGGTTTTGAAACGATCAGATGAGAAGCAAGTGCCTCTGTCCGTGATGACCTCATTGGGAACACCATAATTGGATATCCATGCAGAGATAAAACCGTTAGTTACTTCGTCTGCAGAAATGGTGCCAAGAGGTAATGCCGCAGGCCACCGTGTAAATCTATCGATCATAGTTAGAAGGTAGCTGAAACCTTGAACCTTTGTCAGATGAACTATGTCGATGTGGACGATGGCTAGGCGAGAAGTAGATCGAAAATGTTGCAACTTAGAACGAGTGTGTCGTGTGATCTTGTTTTTCTGACAAATTGCACACTCTGAGACCCATCGTTTAACATTCTGCCTAAGTCTGTGACCCCAGAAACGATCTGTAAGAAGTCGGACAGTCGCTTGGCTTCCTGGGTGAGAAATTGAGTGAATTGAATCGAAAACTTTTCTCTGAAGGCTGGTCGGCAGAACTGGCTTGTTGGGCTGCGTACCCGTGAAGTAAACAATTGGTAAGCCTTCCCACAGACGGCATATGAACTTGGTTGGGTGACGGGCTATTGATCTTTGAATGTGAATGTCACCGCGTTGTTCAGTTCGCAGGAGAGTTGGCGTTAGTGCAGGTTCACTGAGTGCCACGGAGTTGACAGTGAATGGTGACGGCGAAGGTGGTTGTAGAGAGACGTCTGGCCTGGACAGGGCATCTGCAATGAAGTTCTGTTTGCCCTTGACGTGAAAGACGTCAAATTGCCATTCGCTTAGACGAGAAAGCTGTCTTTCCACTCTGGCAGGGTACTTGGCGATAGATGAAGTTGCGTTTCGAAGTGCGCTAACTAGTGGTGCATGATCTGTGAAAACAACAAATCTGCTACTGCCAATGATGCTGATAAAATGGCGCACTGCGTCGTGGATGGCGAGAAGTTCTCGGCCGAAAGTGTCGTACCTCGTTTCTACTGGTTGGAGAGTACGCGAGTAGAAACTGATAGGCTTCCGAACTCCGTCGATCTCTTGTTCCAACGTGGCTCCAATAGCGAATTCAGAAGCATCTGTCGTGAGTAGAAATGGCTTTTCAAAATCTGGATGCGTTAGCATTGTGGCATTTGCTAACGAGTTGATGGCAAGTCGAAGTAATTCCTCGTCTTCGGATGACCAAGCAATGATGGAATTCTTGCTAAGTCCTTTTCGGTTCCGCAGGTGCCTGCACAAAGGATAAAGTTGTTTTGAAAGGCCCGGAAGGAACTTGCGATAATAGTTTAGTACTCCCAGGATTTTCTGCAACTCGCTAACAGTCCTTGGTGACTTGATATTCTTGATTGAATTCGTCTTTGACGGCAACGGTTGAATACCTTGGGCCGTGATACGATGCCCTAAGAAGTCGACGGATGAAGTTGCAATCTGCGTCTTGTCACAGTTGATCTTGAGTCCGTGGTTGGATAAGCGTGAGAGGACATTTCGTAGATGTTTCGCATGAGATTCTAGATCTGGACTGAATACCATAATGTCATCGAGATATGACATACAATAAGCAGAGTCGTCGCGAAGTATGTTGTCTATGAATCTTTGAAATGTCTGAGTAGCACACTTAAGTCCAAAAGGCATGTAAAGATATTCAAAAAGGCCAAATGGAGTGATGACTGCAGTTTTCTCGATATCCTCTGGTGCTACCGGGATGTGATGGTACGCTTGTCTGAGGTCAATCACTGAGAAGAAATTGCTGCCGTTGAGTTTTTCAAGTAAAGTGTTAATATTTGGAATAGGATATGCATCAGATTTTGTCACTGAATTTAGCTTACGGTAGTCTCCGCAGGCTCTGTACGATCCGTTTGATTTAGAGACTAAGTGCAGTGGTGACGCTCATGAACTTTTCGATGGTCTGATGATTCCCTCTTCCAAAAGCCTTGAGAATTCTTCTTGGGCAGCTTTCAGCTTAGCAGGAGCCAGTGGTCGCTTCTTGAGTGCAATAGGTTGTCCTTCTGTGACGATATGATGCATCGTGTTGGAGACTCGTAGCTCTGACTTGTTAAGATCGAAAAGCGATTTGTATTTTCGAAGAGCTGCTGATATCTCTGCTGAATGATGCACTGGGGTTGGCTGAATGACCTGTAACTCCAAACGCTCGGAGGCAAGTGTCCAAAAGCTTTGCTCAAGTCCGGTGGAGGGGTCGATGATCTTTTGATTGGCAAGATCAACAATGAGCCGAAATTTTAGAAGGAAATCAAGGCCTATTATATTATGTGAGACCTTGGCAATGATGAAGTTGTGGGAAAATTCACGTCGTAGACCTATGTTGAGTGTGCGGTATTGGCAGCCATAAGTTGGTATGGGCTCGCCTGTAGCTGTTGCGAGAAGAACGCCTAGCGACATCTCGGCCATTGAATCACCTTTGAGAACTGAGACTGCCGCACCTGTGTCTACGATGAACTCTTCGCCAGTTTTGAAATCAAGAAGGTGCAGAAGTTCGTTGGGCTGTTTGGCCGGGTCATGCAAACAAGTAGGCTGGTGATTGCGACCGGCATTGTCTGTTTGGTTCTCTATGTGAAAAATTCGGCGTGGACGAAAAGAGTCGACAGGGATGTCGGATTGTAGTTGGCTTCTTCCCTGTAGCGCCGTTGATGCCGTTGATGTGCAGAAAGTACGGTCTTCTACTTCCTGCGCCAGACGTTTCCCGATACTGATGCACCCTTGTGCCTGCGGTCTGTTGTCCTTTCCGTCAGCTGTGGAAATTGACACTCATTCGGAAATTCTTCGGAACGACAAAGACAAACTTGGCAAGCATAAAAAACTTCTGGTGGTTATAACACCAGTTCTTTGGAGCATATTTATTAAAGGATTGCGGAGATCTCGATCGCCGCCTACCATTATAATTTGACTTGGAAACGAATTTTGGTCGAGCATTCACTTGATTTAGCTCGGATTTGGTAATGGCCAATCCTTCTAGAACTTTGGCCATGTTCGCCACTGTTCTCTCTAAAGAGGAGATTCTATCATCTTGCGTGGGTGAAGAAAAGGATGATGGATTCACTTTGGGTTCCAAAACCCTATATTCTAACTCACATCTCTCAGATAAGTCATCTATAGAGAGAGTGTTGGGGAGCTGTCTGGCAAAGAGTTTTAATGTTTGGGGAAGATTGTTAATAAAAACAACCTTAGCCTCATGGTCAGAAATGTTGGTTTTATACCAACGTTTCCGTAATTCCCTCAGTATTTCGATGGGGCCAAGATTTGGCATATCTAACTGCGCATATTTGTTTATTATCTGCTCAGTTTCTGTGGGTCCAAGCAAGGATTCTACCTCGTTTTGTAGGCCCAAAATGGGATTAGGTAGCTTCCTAATGGCCTCAAGCTTAGGATAAATCCGTCGCTGCAATTCAGAAGGTAGTTTAGCAAAAACCTTCGACAGTTTTTGATGACTGTCATAATCAGGAAACGGGGAGAAAGCGGAGTCTACGCGCATAAAGAATAGCTCACTATCTCCATCCCAAACAGGAACATCAATATCTAAAATTGGACCTGACATTTTAACAATCTTACGGGATCTTAAAAGCATAAATTTATAAGCAATATGAAAATATATAAATATACTTTAACGAAACGCTTACCCACAAAAAGCTTCCACAGGTGTATGAGCGCAGAACAAAAGCACGTCACTGCTTCCAAAAAATTGAAATTATCCGCAATTGAGCCTGTCGAGTACGTACGGTACCGTTTTGTACGTAGAAAAGATGAACAGAGGCCCCGTTGGCCTTTGATGCCAATGTATTATTATTATATCCCCCAAAAAAAATTCACCACAAATCCACGAATATATATACCCAAAATTCCCAGAAGACCACAATCAGGGTAAAGAAAACGCAAATGTTAATCTATTTTATCCCAAATAAATGAAAAAGAAAGTCAATTTATTTATACCAAAAAAATCAGAACAATAATCAATATCCTGGCGCGGTCGCCAATTTTGTAAACGCCCCGGCTTCAAGTAAATGCCGTACGACGTTACAAACTCGGTTAAGGTGCTCTGAATAGAGATTTGTTACTGATAGGGGGCCCTTAAGAGGGCCTGGTAATGCGTTCTCCTGAATTATTCAGAGTGTGAAGATGTCCTAGAGCCTTGGGTGGACTCTGGTTGTTGTCGTTCTTCTTGTAGAGTTGTAATCACGATGTGGATAACGTCGTTCAGGTTCTGCAATTAATTGGCTCGTCTCGCTGGTTATACCGCAACAAGATGAGTCACGGATGTAGCCAATTGTTGGTGAAACTATCAAATCACCAGCGTAGGTATTGACAGCCGACAGAACGCACACGCGTGACGCGAACCAGAATGCAAATGCAACCACTGACTTGCATGGTAAATTGCCGTGCTTAAATAGCATGCCATGCCTACTTGCACACTATTGGTTAAACGGCAAGTTTCGCTTTTTTCTCATTGGTGCAACGTAAATAAAATTTAATTTAATTTACGCAATATGTCGGCTATTAATTTGTGTCGTTACAAGACAAGCATTTGCTTAAATCTGCTATTGTGAGTATTGTGCTGTACATTTATATATATATATATATATATATATATATATATATATATATATATATATATATATATATATATATAGTGTGTGTGTGTGTGTGTGTGTGTGTGTGTGTGTGATAATTGGCCTGAAGATGGAACGGGGATTTCCGTTCGGAAAGGTTGCCAGTAAACAAAGATGTAATTGAATCGTATTTCCTTTGGGACGATTACAAACTCAGCCCGGTCGAAGATAAAACGAAAACGGAAATTGTGACCAATCGGATCCTTGTGAAACTGTCGGTGCGAAGCTAAAACACGCGTTTGGAAAACGCGGCATTGGAAAACTATCAGTAATATCGGGATAGAAATCATCATTGACGTAGGATTTTATTGTAAAACGCCCCGGCTTCAAGTAAATGCCGTACGACGTTACAAACTCGGTTAAGGTGCTCTGAATAGAGATTAGTTACTGATATGGGGGCCCTTAAGAGGGCCGGGTAATGCGTTCGCCTGAAGTCTTCAGTGTTGAAGATGTCCTAGAGCCTTGGGTGGACTCTGGTTGAGTTTTCGCTCCCGTGGTTGAGCTGTGATCGCGTTGTGGATGGTGTCCTGCAGGTCCTGCACTCAATTGGCTCGTCTCTCCGGTATCCCGCAACAAGATGAGTAGGTATTGACAGCCGACAGAGCGCACACGTATTGACAGCCGACAGAACGCACACGCGTGAAGCAGGTAGAAGGCAAATGCCACAACTGACTTGCATGGTAAATTACCATGCTTAAATAGCATGCAATATGTGTACTTGCATACTATTGGTTAAGCGTGGTTAAACGTGGTTAAACGGCAATTTGCTTTTTCTCATTGGTGCAACGTAAATAAATTTGAATTTAATTTACGCAATATGTCGGCGATTGATTTGTGTCGTTACAACACTTTCCTCTCTGAAAAAAAAAGAAAAAAAATTCCTCTCTGCGAGGCTAGATAAGAAATGCATGACAGAGTTCGAACCAAGTTAAGCAAAAATATGATGAACCATAAGTGCTGGGCTTAAATATGCTTGTTGGTTGCTTCAACAATGATATGATGCCAGGTAACCACTAGGAATTGCTACACAAATTGTTAGCTCTAGTGGACGGTCATAGCACGTGAGGCAAAATAGAGCAGTGTAAGTTTTTGGAGCCGCAGCGTGAAGATTTCGAGGTAAATCGCCTCTGAATTTGCCAGGTTTAAGTTAAAACCTAAGCAGGTTGGATCGTTGTCAATGTGTTTGTATACGACCAAAGGAGCTAGAGTGCTCGACGTTGTGGTCATGACATTTGTAGAGTGGTCTTTGTGAAATAGATAAAGTTGAGATATGCATTGAAAGTGGCCTGTACCATGATATGAAGCTGATCACTACTTAGTGTTGCTACACGAAAGCGTTAGCTCTAAGTAGCTGGTCATACCAAAATAGGCAGTGTAATGTCATGTGTGAGAAATACATTATAATGTAAAATATATATACATTAAAATCAAAGGTAATTGCATAAAAATATGTACACGAACATTGCCTCAGAGATGGCATAATACCAAAGAACTGTTCAAAAATGCTACACAATTGTTAGCTAAGAACAGCTGGTTATGCCACGTGAGACAAATACGAAAATTAACGTAAGGTTAAAAAAATTTTATAGTTAAATGTTAATGTTTAAAAAAAATTAATTACGCGTTATACAAAGCAGGTTGAGATTGTGGGCAGACGGAGCCTGAGACGTGTGTAGAAGGTTGAACGCTCTCAGGATCAGGTGGTTCGATAAACGGTTTTAACCTGTCTATGCTTACTGATGTCGGTGTAGCGCCTTGCATAATGATGAAGTATTTTGGCTGTTTCAGTAAAATCGGGTAAGGACCGCGATACTTGGGTTGTAGTGGTGCAACAGCATTATTGTTGCGAACGAGTACTCTCTTGCAGCTGTGGAGCTGTGGGTGAACGAAGACTGGACGAGGCGTGTGTCTCGGCTGCTGTTCGGACATGTTACCGAAATGAAGTCGAAGGCGGGTAGCTTCGTCTTGTGGGTCATCTTGTGCCGGTAGTAGACGTGGGAGCTGACTAGGCAGGCGTAGATCCATGCCATACAAGAGTTGTGACGCAGACGTTTTAATGGATTCTCGAGTACGAGAACGCATGGCCAGCAGAACTAAAGGTAGTGCATCGACCCAGTTGCCATTAATGGACGAGGATGCTAAAGCTGCTTTGAGTTCCCTATGCATTCTCTCTACCATGCCATTAGCTTGGGGATGGTAGGCAGTCGTCTGGCGTAAGATGCATCCCATGTACCGCAAGGTGGTTTTGAAACGATCAGATGAGAAGCAAGTGCCTCTGTCCGTCGATCTCTTGTTCCAATGTGGCTTCAATAGCGAATTCAGAAGCATCTGTCGTGAGTAGAAATTGCTTTTCAAAATCTGGATGCGTTAGCATTGTGGCATTTGCTAACGAGTTGATTGCAAGTCGAAGTAATTCCTCGTCTTCGGATGACCAAGCAATGATGGAATTCTTGCTAAGTCCTTTTCGGTTCCGCAGGTGCCTGCACAAAGGATAAAGTTGTTTTGAAAGGCCTGGAAGGAACTTGCGATAATAGTTTAGTACTCCCAGGATTTTCTGCAAATCGCTCAAAGTCCTTGGTGACTTGATATTCTTGATTGAATTCGTCTTTGACGGCAACGGTTGAATACCTTGGGCCGTGATACGATGCCCTAAGAAGTCGACGGATGAAGTTGCAATCTGCGTCTTGTCACAGTTGATCTTGAGTCCGTGGTTGGATAAGCGTGAGAGGACATTTCGTAGATGTTTCGCATGAGATTCTAGATCTGGACTGAATACCAGAATGTCATCTAGATATGACATACAATAAGCAGAGTCGTCGCGAAGTATGTTGTCTATGAATCTTTGAAATGTCTGAGTAGCACACTTGAGTCCAAAAGGCATGTAAAGATATTCAAAAAGGCCAAATGGAGTGATGACTGCAGTTTTCTCGATATCCTCTGGTGCTACCGGTATGTGATGGTACGCTTGTCTGAGGTCAATCACTGAGAAGAAATTGCTGCCGTTGAGTTTTTCAAGTAAAGTGTTGATATTTGGAATAGGATATGCATCAGATTTTGTCACTGAATTTAGCTTACGGTAGTCTCCACAGGCTCTGTACGATCCGTTTGATTTTGAGACTAAGTGCAGTGGTGACGCCCATGAACTTTTCGATGGTCTGATGATTCCCTCTTCCAAAAGCCTTGAGAATTCTTCTTGGGCAGCTTTCAGCTTAGCAGGAGCCAGTGGTCGCTTCTTGAGTGCAATAGGTTGTCCTTCTGTGACGATATGATGCATCGTGTTGGAGACTCGCAGATCGGATTTGTTAAGATCGAAAAGCGATTTGTATTTTCGAAGAGCTGCTGATATCTCTGCTGAATGATGCACTGGGGTTGGTTGAATGACCTGTAACTCCAAACGCTCGGAGGCAAGTGTCCAAAAGCTTTGTTCAAGTCCGGTGGAGGGGTCGATGATCTTTTGATTGGCAAGATCAACAATGAGCCGAAATTTTAGAAGGAAATCAAGGCCTATTATATTATGTGAGACCTTGGCAATGATGAAGTTGTGGGAAAATTCACGTCGTAGACCTATGTTGAGTGTGCGGTATTGGCAGCCATAAGTTGGTATGGGCTCGCCTGTAGCTGTTGCGAGAAGAACGCCTAGCGACATCTCGGCCATTGAATCACCTTTGAGAACTGAGACTGCCGCACCTGTGTCTACGATGTACTCTTCGCCAGTTTTGAAATCAAGAAGGTGCAGAAGTTCGTTTGGCTGTTTGGCCGGGTCATGCAAACAAGTAGGCTGGTGATTGCGACCGGCATTGTCTGTTTGGTTCTCTATGTGAAAAATTCGGCGTGGACGAAAAGAGTCGACAGGGATGTCGGATTGTAGTTGGCTTCTTCCCTGTAGCGCCGTTGATGCCGTTGATGTGCAGAAAGTACGGTCTTCTACTTCCTGCGCCAGACGTTTCCCGATACTGATGCACCCTTGTGCCTGCGGTCTGTTGTCCTCTCCGTCAGCTGTGGAAATTGACACTCATTCGGAAATTCTTCGGAACGACAAAGACAAACTTGGCAAGCATAAAAAACTTCTGGTGGTTATAACACCAGTTCTTTGGAGCATATTTATTAAATGATTGCGGAGATCTCGATCGCCGCCTACCATTATAATTTGACTTGGAAACGAATTTTGGTCGAGCATTCACATGATTTATCTCCGATTTGGACCTGACATTTTAACAATCTTACGGGATCTTAAAAGCATAAATTTATAAGCAATATGAAAATGTATATATAAATGTATAAATATATAACGAAACGCTTACCCACAAACAGCTTCCACTGTTGCTTGATATTGTCCAGTACAAAAGGAAAAAACGAACAGAGGCCCCGATGGCCTTTGATGACAATGTATTATTATTTCAACACAGAACAGCGTCACTCCTTCCAAAAATTGAAATTGTCCTGTAGGGAAGACGAACAGAGGCCCCGTTGGCCTTTAGTGCCAATGAATTATTATTTTCAACAGCAAGAATAACACACTGCTTCCAAAATTTGAAATTTTCCTTTAGGGAAGACGAACAGAGGCCCCGTTGGCCTTTAGTGCCAATGAATTATTATTATGCTCACACCACAAATTCACGAAAATATGCCCAACAAAATTCCCAGAAAAACCAGGATCAGGGTAAAGAAAACGCAAATGTTAGTCGATTTATCCCAAACAAATGAAGAAGAAAGTCAATTTATTTATACCCAAAAAAAATCAGATAAATAATCAATATCCTGGCGTGGTCGCCAATTTTGTAAACGCCCCGGCTTCAAGTAAATGCCGTACGACGTTACAAACTCGGTTAAGGTGCTCTGAATAGAGATTAGTTACTGATATGGGGGCCCTTAAGAGGGCCGGGTAATGCGTTCGCTTGAAGTCTTCAGAGTTGAAGATGTCCTAGAGCCTTGGGTGGACTCTGGTTGAGTTTTCGCTCCCGTGGTTGAGCTGTGATCGCGTTGTGGATGGTGTCCTGCAGGTCCTGCACTCAATTGGCTCGTCTCTCCGGTATCCCGCAACAAGATGAGTAGGTATTGACAGCCGACAGAGCGCACACGTATTGACAGCCGACAGAACGCACACGCGTGAAGCAGGTAGAAGGCAAATGCCACAACTGACTTGCATGGTAAATTACCGTGCTTAAATAGCATGCAATATGTGTACTTGCATACTATTGGTTAAGCGTGGTTAAACGTGGTTAAACGGCAATTTGCTTTTTTCTCATTGGTGCAACGTAAATAAATTTGAATTTAATTTACGCAATATGTCGGCGATTGATTTGTGTCGTTACATTATAATCGCTGAAATAAACTACAACATATTAAGATGGAGCTTTATCCATTTCAAACTGGCAAGGCACGGAGATGCCTTTCTAAACCCGTCGTCGCCGAAGATTTGATATAAATTGTGGAAAAACACCTGATAATGTTCCAACCGTTCAATTACAAATTTAATGGCCTGAGGACCGGAATAGAACAACAAATCGAGCGGGCAATATCGTCCTGTTTACCTAAGGCTCAATCTTTAGCGTAGCATAAGCAATAAATCGCTATGGAATAATTTCTGTGATAACGGAAGCAAGGAATTTGTGGAATTTCAAACTCCAACTTTGCATCTTTCTCAAATCTGATCCGGGAAAATGGTGGGTTTGTTTTACGTATTGACCGTTGAACTCTGCAACGAAAGGTAATTCGCATCTTCTACCGAACCAGTGTACTTGGCCGAAGGATATACTGTTATATAAGGTTTACACTATGTTAGACCTGCAGAAAGCTTAATATCAAGTACCTATGGAGGTAGGGTCTTCACCAATCAACGCAGTGTAATTTCCTGGTGGTGGATCGTACGAGTTCTTATGTGTACCATTTGGAATGTAGAATGCAAATCAAACATTCTAGCGGCTGATGGATAATTCCTTCAGGACTGGCTATTTGTGTGTTTGTGTACATATTTGACATAATCATATCAGTTAATCTCGGGAAGTAAACCAGCGACGCTTGGATTTTTGTGATGTCAAAGCTCGAACAACATTGTTTGATGGTCAAACCCGACAAAAGCACGATTGATTATTCAACAGTAAAGCTACCAGTCATTCAAATTCAAAAGATAGAATTTAAACCTCGGAAGATAAGTTCCAGGTGATCAAAAATTTCCGGAGCCCAAAACTATTTACCATATGCATAGAATTTTGAAGATAATCACTTATTACCGTCGATTTAAATCAAATTTAGCTGAATTTTTTGGAATTTTAACTCGACGTTTGGGTGTGTGAAAAGAGTATGATCAATAAGCTCTGACCTATCGATTTTAGCATATTAGACAACAACAAATGACAGAGAGCAAAATGCAAATTTAACGTAATTACTTTTATAGGAACTGAGGATTTGACTAGGCTATTTGAGCTTAGAACTATAGGCACGGTAATACATCCAATGATAATGGTATTTCCATGTCGATAAGATTTTACATTAGGATCTTCTATGCTTGTGAACAGCGATATGACAAGTTTGCGAAGGAGTTACTTTCCATTTATGCTGCTCTGCTATGTCTTGAGCAATATTTGAATGGACAAAAAGTCACGTTATAGACTGATCATTAGATGTTGATGAGTATCCTAGGTAAAACTTCATAAATAATTACTCTCGATGAGTAAATTCTCAAATTACCTGACTAGGAATATATGACTTTACCATCTCTCTTATCTCAGAAAAAGAAAATGTGATGGCGAACGCACACGATAGACCCCACGAGGCGGACGCAGAACTTGTTTGGTCAAAGCCAGTCATTAGTTATATGGAATTTTTAACGATTTTACTCAGCAATTGGTAGGAACGTAGATTGGTGATCCTTTATTAGTTGTGTTGGTTTATAAGTCCGCATACACAGGAAAGAGGATTGAAGATCATTCGTTACTGTGTGAAGCCTTCAGGAGCCAATCCAGACCGTATATACCAATGGGATTAAGGCAAACTTAATTCAACAGCTGAATGAGTTGTATCACCCTTGCATTAAGGTTTCTATCAAGCTTGTCACTGATAGATATGTATGATCAAATATATCGCAAGTCATAAAGGCTAGAGTAGGAACGTGTTTCCGGTGTAAAATTTTAAAATGTTTGGCGACCGATGTGAAAACAACTAGCATAACAGGGAGTTGTTTTATGCACTTACGCATCGACAATTTAGAAAAGCCCAAAATCTGCGGTCAGTATGGTTGACTGTTTCAGTGGAGAGTTTGAAATAAAGATCTTAAGTGATATGACAGCCCAGGAAGTTCCAATATTGTTCTTGCATAATTGAGTGTCACGATATGGTATATCAATTTGAGTCACTAGTGATCGTGGTAATCAATTTATGCTCGAACTCTTTATCAATTCGTGAATGCAATAAAGATTAAAGTGAGGCACACAATTGCATACAATAGCAGATTTAATCGTAGGGTTGAGAGGCTGCATAGGAAGCTGTTGGCTTTATTACGGTGCACTGGAGGATCTAGTTAATATACGATTTTATTATAATATTGTTAGTAATGCAAAACAGGTACAGAGCACAGCTAGGAACATCAGTAGTAGAGCTTATTCGTGGCCAGTCACTTGGGTTATCTGGTAATCTTCATATAGACACACAATAATTTTTATTGGACCTCTGGTTCAGTAGACTTGCTTGTAAGAGCTCTCAGGATCAAAATGAGTTTCTTAGCTCCACCTACGTCTAGAAGTTCAAAATCAAAGTACTAGGAAACATCATATTTAAATCTGGCGTCGCATATGTACCTAACCAATGAAAGCATGCGAAATGTTCCTACTCCGTTTTATAAGAGACCAGTTAAAAGTCAATCGCATGACCGAGTAGAAGATATTCATATAAGTGAATGTCACAAAAGTGTGTGTAGCCCTGAATCGCTAAGTTTAACAGTTTACGTGCTTGGAAGAGAAGGCTGAGGAAGAGTAACAATTAAGTTATCAATAATCTTGGGCAAGATATTAATCAACGATATTGGCAAAGAAGCAAAAGCTAAGCTAACACAAAATGAAATGAAGCCTAATGCAAAGACACTGGAAGAGAGAAAGTGTATGATGAAACAAAAAAACTTAAAAAAGTAATCTAGTGCAGAATTATGACTACACATGAAAAACGTTCGGGAAGAGTCATCATGTGACCTAGAATAATGACTACATTTATGAATAAGTATAAGTCAAATGCATGATGGCATATCATTCGACGTAAAAACTAATATTTCCTTTTCGTTGTCGGCCATTGAATGTACTGTAACGACACAAAGCAATTCGTCGACATATTTCGAAAATTAAATTAAATTCAATTTACGCTTCATCAATGAGAAAAAAGCGAAATTTGCCGTTAACCAATGTTGTGCCAGCAGCCAATCAAGGTTATTTAAGCACGGTGAATTTACCATGCAAGTCAGATGTCGTGTTTGCCTTCTGCTGTGCGTTTCTCTGACGTGCTGTCTGCTATCGTCACCTACGCTGATTTTTGGGCTTGCTTCACACACATTGGCAATTTCAGTCACGCCAATCTTGTTGCTGTACAACTAGAGAGACGAGCCAGTTACTGCAGAACTTCAACGAGTTTACTCAGCGGGATTTCAACGCCACAACAGAAGGAACCACAATCCAAGTCAACCAGAGCTGGTCTCAAGTATCTAGGGGTACTTCTGGACACTGCTACACTATCTGACCATCTCAGTATTTGTCAGAAAACGCAAGACCGGTCCTGTTAAGGGCCCTCAACAGTACTAACTCACCCTTACTGGCACCAAAGCTGACTTTGTAACGTCGTACGGAATTTACTTGAAGCTGGGGCGTTTACAGTACCACTGCTTTTTTATATAAGCAGGTTGTTCTAAAGTATTGAATTATTTTTTTGGATTTTTTTGTTTGAATTATAGAAATTTGCGATTTGGCTTTGTTCACCATAAAAATTACTTTCTGAGAATCTTAAGTTGGGTTTTGACGCCACTGCTTTGTTCTCGCACAACAATATCTGTTGTAACGCCGCGGCTAGCAACGACGTGCAACCTAACTAAAACGACAAAATAAGGATTCTAAGGAAGCAGTTACTGCTGGTGGCATTTAAGAGGGCCATAAAGGCATTCACCGACAAATGCCGCGAGAGTTAGTGAATATTAGCTGCTTGTGGATGTTAAGAATGCCTTCTAGAAACGAGCACTTTTTGTTCTGTTCCATTGGCTGGTGATCCTTTGAGCAGATTAGTAGAATTGACGAAGAAGTGTGCGTTAGTTACAGTTCGAAGGCCTGGATCAGTCTTATTGAAGGTAGGTGGCAACACCGAGATGACTATCACATATAAAAATCTGATTATTTGACGATCGATTACATATGACTATATGCGTAGCAACAAGAAGATTAGCGTGACTGAAGACTATCTGAATTTGTGATACAACTGATTGGTAAAACGTAAATAAAACAGTCAGCGAAGATAGTCAATGATGCAGAGAATGAGAGAGCAATTACAGATAGTGAGCAGAGCAGAAATATTTTGAGTGGTAATTACATTGCGCTTATACAAATGCGTAGTCGTAAGTAATTGGTCAACGGTAGTTTTCGCGTTTACATTATTCCAACGTATTAAATTTTGCATTTAATTTTGCAAAATGTCGGCGAGTTACTTTGACCCGTTACACTGCTTTCCAGTATATCTGATCTTAATGTTATGGATATTGAAAATTAAATTTTGGATTTTCACCGAATTATTACTCTCATCTGTTATATTTTCACTGATTTTAAATTTGACAACTAGCAAAACGATTTTGCCATTTGTTTTCAATTCTTTAAATTTGTAATGGTATACAAAGTCAACTGCGAGAATTCACACTCTGTTGTAATAGATAATTTGAAATTTATCTTACATTGATTAAAATGTAATACTGCATTAAGTGGTAGATTGAAGAACACATTATAATAATAATAATAATAATAATACTTTTATTTGGCATCAAAGGCCAACTGGCCCAATCATTGAAATAGCAAATCAAGGGTAGGATATGTGGAGGTGAGTGGAATTGTGACTAGCAAAGTATTTAATAGCAGGGGGAGGGGTTGGGGAGGGGAAAAGTTATCATTAACATCAAGATAGTTCAATCTGGTGAAAAATAAATATAAGCGAAGTTCCATTTGACTAGACAAGATCAATTGGAGATAGTCCGTGAAGTATCAGATCTTCAAGGTGAATGTGAGATCGAAAACAAAGATGAAGATGAAAAGATGGCGGCCCGGAGGTAGACGTCGACCGTTGGAGTCCATTGTCGTGACGAATGAATTGATGGAGTCGGCAGGATTGAGGCGAGCGAGTCTTGCAAGGATCGCAGGCATCTGTAGAACGTGATCGAGATTAAAATAAGACCAGGGAGAGTCGAAGTCCGAAGCGAACCGTTGGTGGATCGGTAGGGCTGTTGGGTTTCCGGTCCTCCGCTGAAACAAGAAAGAAAGAAAAGAGTTGGATGAGCAAAACGTAGTAGAGTATCCACAACGTGGATATAATGGGGTTAGGAATGGGCTGAGAGGTGGTATTAGTGAATCTAGAAGAAAAGAATAAGACAAGAGAGGTAGAGTGGAAGATGGCTGCCTGATGGATTTAACCCTACGAAGTTAGTTAAGAAGATAGCCTGGGGTGAAGTAAATGTTATGGATTGAGAAGGAACCAGTTTCGTTTCCAATCGGTCGTATCACAAAGAAATTTGTTGAAGAAGTACTGATGGGCTGCCTTTTTGAATTCGTGCTGGGGTAGGAGTTTTATGTCTGTGGGGAGAGCGTTGAAGACATTAGTGGCTTTGGAGAAGAGATAGATTTTTTTAAATATGGTGGGGGTATGGTAGGCTTGGATAGAAGAGTTACTAGAACGTGTGGCGTAGTGGTGACTTGGGTGGGCAAAGTTGGAGAGTGGTAAGGAAGTTGAGATCTTATGGATAAAAGAAATGACTCGAAGGTGACGTGTGAACCAAAGCGGAAGAAGGTTAGCTAGAAGTAGGCGTTCCCTGTAGTTTTGGCAGTTCGGGAAGACTCGCTTAAGAAATCTGGAGGATACCTGTTCAATGGTGTACGAGGAGGCGTGGGTGAGAGGACAGTAGAATTCGCTGGCGTAGGAAATGAGGGGCAGAACGTAGACCTTGAATAATGTGAGTTGGAGAGTGGGATTGTTAGTCTTAAAACATATCAGACGGGCCCATTTGAAGAGTTTGGAAGTAGTGTGTGTAAGGTGTGGGGAGAAGTCTAGGGATTTTGAGAATTGAATGCCGAGATGTTTGGCCGAATCTATTATTTCTATGTCGAGGGGGTAGTTGGCAGCCGGGATAGAGCAGAATGGATCAGACGAGAGTCTCATTAAGCGAGTTTTGGTGGGATTTAGTTTGAGCCCGATTCCGCTGAGCTGCAAGTGGAGCGAGGATAGGAGCTCCGATATAAGGGATGAGGAAGGGTTGGAAGTTGTGGGGTTGCTGAATACGATGACCATATCATCCGCATATTTGAACAGCTTGAAAAGAGTGTCTTCAACCTGTATGTGTGCGAGTGTAAGGTTGAAGAGAATGGGACCAAGTACAGAGCCCTGGGGAACACCGGATCGGACATGGGTTGGCCTCGAGAGACTACTGCCAACTTTTACTCTTGCATATCGATTCCGAAGATAATAGCTGATAAGATTGAGAACATTGCCGCATATACCGCTTCTCATTAAGGCAGATTCAATTGCTGAAAATGACAGCGAGTCAAAAGCCTTGGATATATCTAGGAAGAGGAGAGTGCACTGAAGCCCTTTAGAGAAAGAAGAGTAGCAATGATCGAGAATACTAACTAAGTTGGTGGAAGATGAGCGGCCGTTCAAGAATCCATGTTGATCATCAAGGAGGTAGAAGTTTTCATGAGACTTAATGAAAGGGTAGATTAGGTTGTATAGGATCCTGTCGAAGATTTTGGTGAAAGAAGGTACGATAGTAATGGGGCGGAGATCTTTAAATGATGAGATCGAGGAAGAGCCGTTTTTGGGGATGGGAGAGATCGTCGAGCAAAGCCAGTCCGAGGGAAGATAGATGGTTTCGACACAATGATTAATAACATCTGCAAGTAGAGAGAAGACGTTCCAGCCAAGCAGCGCAATCATGCTGACTGAAACACCGTATTGATCAAATTGGTGTTTAGATTTAATGTCTTTAACTGCTTGGGCGACGGAAGCCGGAGAGACGTATAACCAGCGTAGGTTCTCGGAGTCTCCGTTGTCTACCATCTCAATAGGCGGAGTGGGAGAGGAAAATGAGTCGAGAAGATGAGTCAGATAATCGTTAGCGAAGCAAAGGTCGTCTGACTGAGAGAAGTTGATATACGAGGTTTTGGGCTCTTGCAGCAATTGGTGTTTGATGATGGCGAACTTTGCCCGGGGGTTAGGAGCTGAGCGGATGCGTTTTTCGCATCTGCTTGACCAACAAATGGGAACGGAGGAGACTGAAAGGTTGCCAGTCAGTGCTCCAAGTAATCCTGTGATATCCGCCATTTGCTGTTGGAGATCAGAAATATTGGAGATAATCTTTTGGGTGAGGAACGGGGAGATGGGGCTGGCGACGAAAGTTGGTTCATGATGGAGTTAGATAGAAGAGTAGAATTAATATTGATTACGGTAAAAGAGAGGAAAAGAAAGAGTATTGATGAGCGAAAAAGAATAGGTATTAAAATGTAGAAATAAACGGAAAAATCGGGTGGGCTAGAAATAGATCCTTGATAACTGAAGGTAGATTCCAAAATAATGTGTAGGTAGATTCCTGGAGTATCCTGGAGAAGAAATCAGACAAGAAATCCCGAGAATCTGAAAAATAAAACAAAATAAAACCCGATATCCTTCGAAAGTAGAGAAAAATGTTGAAAACCACAAGCACGCTCTCTCCGGTCGTTGTTCCACCCGACAAATAGTATAAATGACCGAAGAACTTAAGTAAGTTAGCTTCAGGGCAGGTGCTCAAGGAAATGAGAAATATATTTTTTCTAAATTTAATGAATATGTAAGTAATATTACACATGCCAACCTTTTGTCCAAAGGGTTCTCCTTAGGTATTGAGTCAGGAGCATCTATGTGGAGGAAGTTAAATCCTCCGCCATATGTAAAATAACATTGACTGATAAATTTAAACCACCATGGCTGATTTTAACGAATTTTATTTAAAAAGAATTTTTTATTTTTATTTTCCAGAACATTCTTTGTTTAAATACTTGACTTTGAATTGTGCGCCATTTTCAGTTTTCGAGTGTCTCGCACCTCGACTGGTCTTTATATATTTTGGTCTGCTGCATTTTTAACATTTTTCTCTAGTAACACGAATACATCTCGTCAAATACATTCCTACTATAATTGACATTTGTTCTGATATTATATTATACAGAAAAGAGACGTCCTGGAACAGGTAATTTGATAATTCTGTTGTTCACGTATATCTCCTTCCAGATTATTTGTTCGGGAATTATCAAGATACAACTTTCGCATTCCGATTGCCTAACATTAAGTGTCGATTTAATTGTTAAACTAATAAAACATGGACCCCGAAATTTAATTTGAGGACACAAGTAGATTAGTGCAGGATATTGCGGAATTGAACCTAGGAGATGGAAATGGAAATATAAGTATGTCAGACTTTTCTGTGAATCTTAGGACTTCAAGCGATCTGGCATCTATGGGGCTCTCAGACTCAAATAGGTTAGGGGCCTCAACATCTACAAGTCTGGTTCTTTTTTAGTCCTTCTAATTTTCTGGCTGCATGTGAAGTGCATTGATTCAAAATTTCACATTATCTTTATACAACTTAGGCTAGTTGATTTTACAGACAGCTTAATTAAATGTGTTGCTTTTGTTGGTTTGCGTTTCATTTTATTTGCTTCGTATTTTGACGCGTTACGAATTGGTCTCGCTAAAGGTGGGTGATATTACGTTATATGTTTTTTTTCATTTTTGTTTTATCAATTTCGTCGATATTTTTTCTAATGAACATAAAGTGGCGGCACATTATATGCTAGAGGAGTTCTTGCCGAATAATCGTAATAGAGGCTCTGTATCTCATGGGTCGTACCCATCCAAATTTAATTTGTAGTGTATTTGCAAATGTTTATAGAGAATGCTCTTCTGAACCACTCGGGTTAATTTCATGACCTTCCTTAGTCTCACTTTCGATGTCCTCGTGTCTTCGACTGACGACCGTGTCTAAGAAACGGCGTCAGAGTAAGCATTTAGACGGAATATACTCGGTTCAAGAACAGTAACACCACCTTTAATTCGAATGTACTATGGTCTAACCGAATGAAATGCCTGTGTCTTTGATCTTCCTATTCCATAAAATACCAAATCACGGTACACGAAGATTGCATGGCCTAACTGAAATACAAGAAGCTGGAGCCGAGCAAGAATAACCACCAAGGAAAGGTAGAATGAATTTAAACGAAGTATCTTTCAAATGCAATAGTTTTTTTGGCTTTATGTTGCGGCTTGTGTGAAAGTTTACAATCGGATAATGCTTGTATGCCTTAACAAGAATTCGCACATACAACTATGTTCACATTTTTTAGATCCATTACCTTATATAAATAGATAGAATTATCATTTTCAAACTTAAGACTGCTAACCTGTATGATGATTAATTAATATTTTACTATATAAAAAACAAGAAGATTAAATTAAAATTGTCTTTTAGCTTGGTTTTCTAAACATTCTTTTATAGTATGATTATTTTTACATTTTATTCTTAAAAACCAATTCAAAATTATTCAATTATTTGGAGGTTATATGCAGGTATAATGGGTTTAAGCATTGGCATAAATAGAAAGAACTTTGTTGAAGCATATAACGGTACAACAGTAAACTGCATAGAGAATATTTTCATCGTATGAAATAATTGGTACAACGTTATAAATATTAAACTGTATATTATTGTACATTTGAAAACATATTTTTACACTGATTCGATTATCTAGATAATTTGCATTTTAAGATAAGCATTTAGAGATCTATGTCTCTCTTGTGTTATTTACTAATACTAATAAATTCTTAATCATAAAAAACAACAATACATAAACATTTAAAACTTGTTTCACTGCCGCGTAATAGTAATAAAATATTTAACTATTTAATAAGAATAATAGTAACAATAAAGCTAATGTAGAAAAGGCAATTCACTATACAATTCTTAGTTTATACTGACAAAATGTAAGTATTTAGTGGGTCATGTGTTTATATCAAGTTCGAAACCTTGACTATAGTAGATGTTTTCACCGCCGCGTAATCACTGTTCGTTTAATTAAATAAAACTAATGGTTTGAGTTAAAACTTTGTGAAAGAATGACGATTTCATATGGAACACATCAAGTCTAGTCAAGACAAAGGGACGAGACAACCTTGATCTCTACAATGACATAATCCCAGTACCGACATCTTCAAGAAGAGGCGACATCCGCAATAAACATGCCTTGCTGCTCTCACTACCGCTTCATAAACAAGACCACACTTCACAGTTACCTCTTATAATCTAAGATAAGATTTTAAAATAAAATGTCTGCTAGATATCTTCTACTGAGCGATTAGATGTCGTAGCACACGACTTCCAAACAAAAACTACGATGAGCACGTGGTCCTTATCCTCTTAGTGGAACTGGTTCTTTACTGTCAGATTTTATTATGGTTAAAATTCAACTTTTTATTCCATTTAAATATCTGTTTGCTTGGATTTTTACGACAATTTGTTGCTGGCTATAAGAATAATGCTCTATTGAGCAATCAAGCTAGAAGCATATGTAATATGTGTTGGATAGGTAAGGAGTAAAAATACGTCTATGGATGTCAACATTGATTATTTTTTAGTAATCTATGTAGGCTTTGCTTCTCAGGATTTCTGTAAATGTTTAACACGGTTGACTTCAAATGATCACTGCTAACTTTTCTGCAATCATGACCTTTGAGTCAATGTGTAATGCTCTCGTTTCGTCATTAATGACGAAGATGAGAAGGGACTGTTAGCGAATGCGATACTCATTTTAAACTAGTCACTTTTTTGCCCGAAGGTATTTGGACATGACAACTTCATCATAATCTTCACTTCGAATCCGTCAATTTGTAATGAGTAATGCGTGATTCTGTAGCAGCCTGCTAATTTTAGGGCGTGCGAATTTCCTACTGCTAATGTATTCAAGTTGGCCTGAGCGCATTCTCGATTGTTAAACAATTATAAAATATCGTCTGCATATCCAAAGCCTACTAATCTGCCGTTTCGATGAAAATCGAAGTCTGCATTTGAAATGTATGGAAGAAAAACACTGGGTTCCATAGTAGACTGTCAATAATGTGCAATTAACGAGGCCTTTCCATTGAACCATATTAGCCTATATATTCATAAAGATTTTCTCTCATTCTAGTGTTTCATGGTTAGTGAGGTTAAAATGCACTGTGTTTAAGTGGCAGCTATCGCGAATAATGGTAACCAATCTAGAGAGGGTTGACCCACCCTTCCTGCAATTCCAGCCACCTGCCTAAGTTGCCTGTGGCCCTGCGAGTAAGATGTGAAATTGTCCTTAAACGGTAACATAAAAAAGTTCATTCCATTACAAGTTTTTATGGCATTCGGACGTCAAAGAAGTGTTGTATAGAACTGGTCGACTTGTAAATTTTTCTTTTAACTAATGCTTTCTTGCATTCAGTTGGCAACCCAAACCGAGCTAATACATAGATTAACAAACCTGCCTAGGCCCTGGAATAAATAGCAAATAAATTCCACAACATGAAGAAGGATCGACAATATGATTCACTTATTGGCCATGGATTTGAATCATCCCAGAATGGATTTTACAATACTGGAAACACAGCGGCTTCAAGGGCAATACGTTTTGAAATCTAAATAAAGCCGAAGAGTCTTGTGTCATTAGACTTTTTATTTAAAGTAAATCTTCGACCACTGGTAGTAATGTTAACTAACACTACCTAAGGCTTCGGATAGAATTGCTTATAGCGAGCGCTTTCGGTGCGCTACGCTTCAGACCTTATCGGTTGCACACTTTTTGAGCACATTTCAGGGTTTTCTTGGGTACATCTTTTTCTATCATAATAATATCATCGTCAGCATATTATCGATCGAGCCGGTAACCATCAATAATCTTTATTCCATTGAGTGTTTAGGTGACCTCTAAAAAGACTAAAACGACAGCATGACTAATCGAGTTTGGATCAATAACCCATCCATGTCGAATGCCGAAGCTAATTGCTAGACATTCAGATATATTTCCTAGTGTGAATACATGCCGAGGAGTCATTATAACATGCTTAAATCTTTCTGACAATTTTGGCCGAGAGCATCGCTCCCATAACATTTTTTCGCGAAACAATCAAAAGCGACAGAGCATTTTTGAAAATAAACGATGGTGAGCTGCTGATACCGGTGGGGTAGCTCGAGTGCGGTGCAGTGCATGAATTTGGTCGATTTTATCCGTATCCAGTCGAAATCGGGCTTGAATTGGCCTTGTTTGGTTCTCGTTGTTCGCGAATCCAGGGGATAATAACACCACTTTTTATGCAGAAGTTAGATAACAGGAGTGTTAGTGTAATCTTCTTATATTACTATTACCTGACGCGAACGCTTCTTCCATTTCTTCAGCCTTTCTGGTCCAATAGGGTTCGAGATTGACTTTTAGACTTCGCTTAATTTAGCGTCGCACATTGCGACGAGTATTATTTTAAGCTCTGCTTGGTTGAATTTGGCGCATTGTTTCAAGAATCTCTATAGAGATTCAATGATTATTTCTACTGTCTCTGCAGTGCCGTTCACCATTATTGTTGCGCATCGAGCTCAAAGAATATTTTCCCCCTAAATAAAATTCTACATTGATTAAGCGCTCAACTTGAGCGTTCATGTCATCAATAACCAAGACTATATCTGAACTTATTGCTCTGCTTAGTAAGGAGTTTAGTTCTGAGTAAAAAGCGTCTGTTTTCTTCTGGGATACAATCGGTAGGAGTATATGCAAATAAAAAGAGGCAACGCTGATTATGGCATTTTGCATTGATTTAAGTAGGTGTATTTAAACGTGCCGCACAAAGTCGGCTATTTACAGGGAGTCATTCAATTAGCAAAGCTTCAGCTCGTGTGCTAAGGACAATACCGACACCTCATTTATCAGTTTGAAAAAACTCCGTGGAACCAAATGTTCGAAGGCAATAACGCGTAGATAAGGATGGTGCACCCAGTTCTGTAATAAACGTAGGATCCTGTATTATGGTTTCATATACGAAACATCGATTTTTGATTTATCCAATGTATGTGCAAGAGCTTCATTTTGTCCAGTTTCTTTTAATGCTCGCGAATTAACTGCGTCGATGTTAAAACCTAACCTAGGTCTAATGAATAATAGTCCACCTGGCCTATTTTCGATATTTGGCATCCCGAATTTGGGTTCAATGATATGTTCAACACCAGCCATATTCATATTATCTAAAAGAGCGTTATTGTTAGATTGAGAGGGGGGAAGAAAAGGAAAGGAGATGAAGGTGCCTCCAGTAGCATGATTTCGCTTATCCACCCTGCACGATTCAGCAGAAAAGGCGACCGTTTTTATACGGCATGACGGCCGATGCAGTATTTAGCCATTACAGTTTGTAACGTTCATGGTTATATGCGGACTATAAAAGAACACTAGGTCGCCCATTCTCAGTGAAGGTTGTTTTTATTTGTAGCTTTCCTTGACTTATGTAGTCTGCCAACCAAGGATGATGAGCACTATCTGCCAAAATACCAGTGGACACAGTTTCCATTCACATTTGGAACGCTTGACCTCATTCCGTTACTGCGTAGTTAGACGAAATTCGAGGCTTTACCGGAAAGGGTATGATGGCTGTTTTCCTTAAGACCCAACAAGTTTCATGCTACTATTCGCGGTATGACTAGCTTGTGTCCGCCGGTCGTCATGCCGGAATTTTTGTGGCTATCAGACACAAGCTGACCTCTGATCGAATTGTATCTATAACCTCCGGAGAGTAAGTGACGATAATTGATCTTTCCCAGATTTTCGTCAAGAGTCTTCAACCCTGGAAGATAATTCCCGGCCAATCTGTAGTGGCATGTTTACGCTTATTCACTTTACAAGACTACCCAGATAAGGCTATCCTTCTTATCCTGTGCATCGGCCGATGCAGTATGGAATCACATATCCGTTGTAGATCTGCAATACATTTTTCGGGAAAATAAATAAGAATAAACCCCAAATAGATGTAAGCAAACTCGAACAACCGTCCTTCCGACAAAATTATGAAGATATTCTAAAGTCTAATCTAACTGGTCTGGATGACGAGAATACGAATTTACTTTGGTCCAAGATAAGTTCCACTATGCACAATGCAGGTACTACTGTATGTGGCATTGCCGGCCCCAGTAGAAATAATCACTGGCTCTTTGTAAAATCTATGTTTGATTATAATTAATACCGTAGGGGGATACTGAAATTAGACCACATATGACCATAGTTTACAGTACAGCACACCTTTTGTGATCATACACGATTTATTGAGAACTTGTACCTGCCAGAGTTATATGCATTCGGTATATAAACGGGCGTTCTTATGTTATTGCTGATCTGAGTTCCTCCAATGTAGACTAGTGCGTTTTTAAAATAATATCTTCGGATTTCTATATATAGGAAGTGGTAGAAGATTATCAGCAAATACTTTCATTGCGGAGTCAAGAGGTATCAGAACTTAACTTGCGAAGTATCGCCATGTTGATAAGATCATTTATTGTTATCAACATTTTCCTGATATCCAACGCGTAGAACGCGTCAAATATTTACATATTTATTGGGTATAACCGTTTACGAGAGAAACTTGAACAGAACGCCGCAGTCCACTGGTTGACTCATTCCGAGCAACTATCGCTGACCTAATATTTTATATTTTAATGTAGAGATTAGTTAGCGCACTACAAATTGTTACCACTATCTTTTAATTTATGTAATAAATCAACGGAATCTGACATTTAAGAGATCAGACTTCACTCGGTACTTTAATCTTCGACAATGTTTCTAAATTATCCTTCCACATCATTGAGACATGTGTGCTAGATAGTAATTGTCTAATTGGCCGGAGTTTTAAAAAAATTATTTTTACGTAGTTTTTGATAATGAATTATCCGTTATTAAAGGTTTTTTCATTGTTGCTTTTGATGATGATGATTGTGCCTTACAGCTGCGTCTGGTTAATGCGTGCTGATTACTCTAGCTGCAAGTATCCTGGTCGCCTGATTACGAAAGAAACTACGGTGAAAGGTTGAAAACAGAAAATATTCTCCAGCAAAGTTGTAACCGGAGAATTTTATTATCGATATCGTTCGCTTCATCACACTGTACCCCAAAAATATTTAGAAATATAACAGATAAATAGGTCAGAAGAAAGGCCAATTATTGGCATACACTCTGCTAGTATCCTTAGTGAGTAAGACTTATATCACTGGATTTGCACTAAGATCTATCGGCAAATTTCCCATTACCACTGGTTTCATACTAATTACTTGCTAAGTCAGAATTTTGTGCTCTTGCCTATCTGCAATCGTCCATTTGATGATTAACCTTTACAGGAACACGCTAAATTCATGTTTTTTAGTACATTTTTAATTTAAAAAAATTAGTGCTCTCTTAATTGAATTGGTTTTCTTTAATATGACGAAAGTTGCATTGTATTTATAATCCCGATTTTATAGATATTTTGTAACCGTCAAGTACAATGTATACGAAATAACTACTGGTGACTGAACCTCACTTTTTGTACATTTATGACTCATTGGGCTATATTAATAATGCTTCCATCCTGCTGGGTCTTTATTCCACACTTGCCAATATGGACAGTTCTGACTAACACTTGAATTGCGCGCTATGAACGGGCGACCTGATATCCATCTCTATCCCATGAATAACTATGGATTTCATACCGATGCGGTTGTTATCTATCAGTTTTTATGTTGATGTATTGCAGTTTTGCAATTTCGTATTCTGTGTCAATTTTAGAACATTAATAATAATAATGGTAATCTAATTTAAACAATGACATTGTGCTATATTATTATAATTGTCACATTCTTTATTTTATAATATCGTTGTAACATTGTCTTATTCGAGATCTATATTATAAATTATATTTTATCAGGGTCTTTACAACACAAATATGTCCTCGAAAAGACAAAATTATCTCAGTTGGGATGAATATTTTATGTCCGTTGCCGGGTTGTCCTCTCTCAGAAGTAAAGATCCTTGCACTCAGGTAAGACTCAACGGATTTTGAATGGTACGCTGTTTAAGATTAAATTATATAGATTATGTGTTTAAATATCATGATTTCTAGCAGCACAGGAGTTGGTCTAGATATCGTGAACAATTCCAGGAGAACTAATCACTATATTTAAGTATTGATTGTTTTATTTGCAAGGTTTCGTTATGAAAATATCAATTAGTTAGTAAACGGTAAAATTTATGTGACTAATTAACTGGTGTCAAAACACGAAAGCGCTGATCATTATCTTTGGTACCAGTCGGCCTCTGGAAATTCCTTGATAGCCCGTCGAGAAGATTGCATAATCATTAATCTGAGACAGTTTGCTAGCCGGCGCGGTTGGCCTTAATTAGTATGTTTCAATAGGAGTGTGTGGTTCGACTGCTTGTGTGTTTTGCTTTTTTATAGATCCCCGCGTAGACATGACTGTTGCCTAATTTATGAATATTGAATGTTACGTGAATAAAAGTGTTTTTGCTGTGTGAGCCGCAAAACAGCAGGGCCGATATTATTGCTGTACATAGATAATAGTAAATTAGGTTTAAGAGTTTCGTACATATAACTTTCCAAAGCCAGATTTAGTAAAATAAATTTATTTTTAAATCTCAACAGATGAGTCTCTTCTGTTTCCAAAAACGATGGACGCTTGCAAAATACAAGTAATGGCTGGCTGGTACACATCTTTCATTTGTGTTTTGCGTTTCTGTATTCTTAGTCTAAGCCGAATACCGGCGCCGATATTTTGTCCGCAGAATATTGTTAAAATATCAGCAATATTTGAATCCACAATGGAATCGATGGAGAAGACTGTACAAATTTCAATTTTAGGTGCCATTGCAGGAATAGAAAATTACTTTCTCGAAAATAGTGTCAACTAAGCGAACCGGTTTTTTCCGGACATTATCTGGAAGCATGATTATTTTCAGTGCTGAGAATTTTATATTTTCCTTATAATTCTATTACATTTAATAAAAATTGGCTAAAGATGATGCATAAAATTAAAATCTCGAAGTTTTTACATGCTAATTTGTCTATTTAAGATATTAAAAAAGCTTATTTCTACAAGAAAAACCTTACTTGATCTAATTCTACTAGTTTATTCTTTTATCGAAGTTTAGCATATTTCACACTCTCAATTATGTCAATTTGATTTTCCTCGAAACCTAAATTTTTGTTAGGTATGCGCGCACTTTTATTTAATTTTACTTAGATTTTTTAATTGTTAGTCGATGTCCTATATTTTTTTAATACTAAAAGACTATTTCATCCGACATTTTACGCTGACTGGAATGTTCTTTTGGTTTTATATTAACTAAATTGATATCGGAAACGCTATGTTAAATCCGTACTTTAAGATATCTTTTTCTATCAGTGCATACGTTTATAAATGATGCATAGTAAATTTTGTTTTACTTTCTATTACATTCATAGAAGAAATTATAGAGTATTATGTGTTTACCATAATGGAATATATAACGAATATCCTTTTCTCACATATAGAGCATCAAGTGAGTTTTGAGACAGGTAATTGAACAAACCTGGCGAATTATGATTATCTAAAGTGAGATATTTCAAGATGGTTTTAATGTATTGTATAGTTATATTTTCCTACTAGTTTTCATTTTTATATTAAATTTTGATGTTTTTCGGTCTGTTTTCCTTCGGTGTTACTCTTGCATTATAAACATTCTTTAAATTAAATTGTGACTACTTCGTAATTTACTTCCATTTTCTTTATATATATATATATATATATATATATATATATATATAATGTATGTTAATAAATGTATAAAACAAGGAAATGTGAAATTACCTTTGACTAATGTATTAATACAGCAATGTGCAACCGAGATATTTACTCCAAAATTGTTAATGTTGGTTAAGTCCGTTTTTATAAATTTTTTGTACTAAATATGTTTAGCTGTGTACTGAAAATTTTTATTAATATAGGCAATGCAATTTAACAAAATTTAATTGCGCGGGTGGTGGTAACAATTTTGTAAATCAATTTTGCGACCTTGGAGTAAACACCAATCCCATTGTATTTAACCAGTTGTCGAACAACATAAAAAAACTGCCGCCTGTCGTAACCTACTGACGCATTTATGACGTGATACAGTGAAATCCGCAAGGAAGCTGTATTGCCGATGTCGCTTTACCCGAATACTAACTTGGCCATAATGGTGTTGTGGAGAGGTTTAGTTTGCCTCATTTCTGTGAGTTATCTTGATAAATTTACTCATAATAGCAAGGTTTTCCTTCTCTCTCTACCCCTCTCCCTCTCTCGTAAATCTCAATAATTTATCTAAATTCACTTATATACTTTTTTTCACTCCTTATGGTTATATGGCAGTGAAACATTAGTCACTTGACTTTTTTGTGGCTGGACATGATGATGACTGATGCATTTCGGCCTTCCATGATCATCATCAGACTACGACGTCACACTGACTAGCGAGGATCACACCGCATTGCATATCTCATAATGCTTTTCATATATATGCAATGCGGTATGATCCTCGCTAGTCAATTTTCTGTCGAACTCTGATGCCGATTAAAAAGTTCAAATGGCGTCAGTGCGTGCGACTGGCGGTAGTTTTGTTATGTTGTTCGACAACTGGTTAAATACAATGAGATTGGTGTTTACTTCAAGCTCGCAAACTTGATTTAAAGAATTTCTTTAATATGTTTGTGAGAATTAAATTTAAAGCGAAATATTCATTGAAGATCTCAAATGCGAGTTCAGATTATAATATTGAGCAACTCATATAACGTTTTTATTCGTGTTTTGGTTCTTTAACTTGTTTATTTCTAATTCTGTGCTATTTGATTTAACATTGAACACTAATTTATAGTTTTAAGTCAAGCTCTCATTCGATTTATCTGACTATAATCTATTCTATATACTTACAATTATTTGTGATTAAATTTGTTTCGTCTAGGTTGGAGCTTGCATCACAAATCCGGACAACAAGATTGTCGGTATTGGGTACAATGGTATGCCAAACGGACTGTCTGATGATGAATTTTCTTGGGGAAAATCATCGGAAGACGAATTAGAAAACAAGTACATATATGGTATGCAAACAATTCATGTTTTACCCCGTTTTGTTCAATTTTTCTACTTTACGTTGTACATTTATGATGACAAAGATATACCTAAAATTGCATTTAGATATGAATTCATGTCATCAAAGAGTAGGTAGGGGATCAACATTCGTTAGTGTCATTACCATCACTAATACAAACACAACACTTTTAAGAAAATTTAAATAGTCGAATTTCTCGATAAATGACGAATTTTTAATAAGGTTAATATAGCCTTTGCGATTTTTATGTTATCCACGTCAATTAACTTGTTTTATTTATTGTTACAGTTAACGATATATATGAACCTGTGAACTAAAAACTCTTCATAATGTAGTTGCTGAGTTGACATGAGCGATAAGTACGAATTTCATACGTAAGCTTTGAACGACGACCAATAATTTATTTAAAGTGGCCTTGATATGATCTTGGTTGTTGATTAATCGTGAAATATCTTCTTTTAAGCCAAGGTCTATTAATTTACCACCCGAAAGTATGAAATAGTATAATTTATAATATCATCCATTACAAATCTAAAATAGGAGAACGATGGAATCCTTTTCGGATGACACTTTTCATATTAAAATTATGTGATAGCTCTCCGTTGACTCTGATGCGACCGGAAATATGTGGAACTCGTAAATTATGTATGAATTTATAGGAATTTCCACTTATGATTAGAATAATCAATTGAGTGTTTCTATCCGCTGAGGAAAATCTAATGGCGAAGACAATAAAAACGACTTGTGAGACGGTGTTATACATGGAGCTGTTAAACTAATTTATTTATGTACATTTATCTTTTGTACAATCTGATCCTGGTCGGATATCTTCGTACTCTACGTTAACATTTAATTAGCGCAGATGAATGAGACAATATTAGGTAATCTTTGTGAATGAAATGGATATTCCTAACTTTAAACTTATGTCAAGGATCGTGTGTGCACAAATTATGACTGCCTCTTTAAAGATGGCATTGCTTTTCGGCTTGCTCTGAACAAGCAGCCCAATATACACATTCCATATATTATTGAAAAGATTAGTCGTCGAACAATATATGGTCACCACCGTCCTCAGTAAATCTGTAGAAGTTCATTGGGACCTGCAGGTTTTTACGTATGATATATGAGATTGCATTTCTTATTTCTAACTCTGACTATGGCTGGAGGTTGGTGTTCTACATTGTTGACATACTATCGATAATGGAAGGAGGCAAGTGCCCTATAAATGTGATCTTTGAGGCTTTCTGCATACCAGCAAAGACATTACATCTTATTCATTGAAGAAATCCGTTTCTATCATTATGGTTTAGCTGCTAATTTTAGACCCGTTGCACATATAAGTTGGAATTAGCTTCGGATGCTACCCGCTGAAAACTATTATAATCAAAACGTTCCTGGCTAGTTTTACGGACTGTTAGATTATTAAACTTTACAGACCTAAGCCGTGTTTTCACTAATATGGCGTCTAGTATCGAGTTTTAATAAGACCCAATTTCTAATTATGCTAGTCTACAATCTCGCATTGGCTATTCCCGCATTGTGCGTAGTGGATCCTATCTATTTCCTCAGTACGCTTGCTTTTGCAAAAGCCGGAATAGTTAGTTGGAATTTAGAAATATTCATAATTTTGTTGGATGGAAATCTGTTCAAATATGCTTACGTCTGTTCCTTCCGATAAATTGTGATGTAAATCTACAACGCATGATAGCATGTTCTAAATAAATTCTGGATGGAACCACTGTATCGGAAACCTCATGGTAAATAACGCCATGATGGCAAACATGAGATCTGTGATGCTCAATTATTGTCAATGTTTTGTGCATTTATCCAACCATTCATTATTCGAATCCATTAGTGCGTAAATAATGATATTAAGCACAGCTATGTAATAATCATAGGATTCGGAAATTTAGTCAACATATATCAATTAGTAAATTTCCATTATATTTTACGATTGCCAAATTAGATTTCACGTTCGCACATTAAATACGCCGACTTGAATTCATCATTTTTGGGTAAAAGATGGGGATTGATTTGAAATATTTTCGATATTCGGTTATTTAATTAAATAATCATTGATAGAGCGTGTGGTGACAAAAATTCATGTAGAAAACAAAAAGAAATTTTATCAGATACAAGAACCGTTTCTTTCTCATATTCTTTTCAAGTATCTACAAATGAATATATCTTTATATATAAATTGAAAGACCAAACACGTTTGCGAGCACGAGATAGACACCAATCACACAAAAGCAAAAAATCATAAACCACGTAATCGTCAACAAAGCCCGATGGCTAACAAGGTAATGGGGATTAAACTAAAATACATATCTGAAGCAAGCAACATCAGATATGCGGCTTTCACCCCTGGTGGTCTCAAACACGTACTTGACTGTAAATATTAAGGAGTAACTTTCTTTTCAGTCACGAACATGCACATACAAACAATGATTATGACAAAAGCTGCAAAGTTTTTAGGTTCGTGACTGCAAAGAAATTTTGCAGTCGACATTAGTAATCATATAAATGTATGAGAAACTACTTGGGGTTAGGTCCTCATGTCTTATATTTCATTTCTTATATATGCATTATGATTAGATCCTTGATGTTTAGTCTACATTTGTGCTTGGATAATGAGCCTGAAAGGTCGAAAATTGTCCGTACGTGTGACAGATACAAGCATGAGTGTCATGTATTCGGACTTGGTTAATTCTAATTTTAGATTTAAATATCGCTCGTCTTAACAAACTTGGTATATATATATATATATATATATATATATATATATATATATATATATATATATATATATATATATATATATATATATATATTATCAAAGAATCTTTGTATATGAAAGCTTGTTTACTGCTTGCATATACATACCTATAAGAAATTGTACCGTCCAGCTGTCGCACATATTTGACCGAATATATAATGGATATAGAATGTTTTTGCGGATCCTACTGATGAGTCGCCAGTAAGCACGAAATGCATAAGTGCATGAAATTATATAAAATTCTCTGCTACTACTTTTCTTGTTGACATTATGGTATTCACGGTCATGATCTATTACTAGGTTTGCATAATATATCAGATGAACTTAATCTGCAATCGATAAGTCTTCATTACGTATCGGGCCATAAGATTTCTTTATAAATGTTACACTCATGATAATCCTTTAAGATTTTATTTCACTTTCTTAACTTATCAAAGTAGTAAATCTACCGCGATTCCATATTGTTACGCATTCAATGCACGTATTTTGATCTATGAACTATTACAAATTTGCATTCCGTTATATGGTCTCTTCTTCGTAACTTTATTGGGCGCATGGTCTCCCAAAAATAAATAAGAATAATCCTTGCAAGATATAGTGATGATGTATGAAGGGCTTCTATTTTCTCCTGTTTTGTTAGCCTATTATCTAATTTTACTACCTTTCGGATTAAGTATGCTCACACCATCGTCCATACTTTGCTAATTAGTGCTGAACACGTTAATACCATAATCATGTTCCTTTCTAACCGTGTTTCATGTCTCAACTGCTTCTTGTTTAAATCAAATTTTACTATCGTATATCTTTGCCTGTTTGCACATTTATCGAATACGCATTTCAAGAACATCTGATTATTTTTCCAATCGTTACTTGCTGCATTGGATTGCGTTAAATGTTTCATAAAAGAGCTTCGGAAATAAAACGTCATAAATGTTTAGTATGTAGATGTTAAATTTCTACGTTTTCTACCTACTTAACGTTCTGAGAGGAATTTTGTAGAAACGTTAAATGTGTCCCTATGGGTCGCAGATATTTCAAGGATGATCTGGACATATATCTGTGAAGAGCACCTCAAGCCAAACTTGCTTCACTTCAAATGTTTAAAAGAAATATAAATAGACCAGTTTGAACTAGGTAACTATAATTGATTTTATTTTGTGTTGAAATAATTCTGTGTTTTATATTGCGGCTAAGTATGCTCGCAGGAAAGCGAGATCATAGCGTTCTTCGCTAGTCGACGATACAAAGCGTACTTAAATCGCCAATGAAAAAGATAATCTGCTGCAAGGGGTGATGGCTACTATTTAGTTTGCTGATCGGCAATACAGACAGCCGACAAATGTAGCCACTTGTATTATTATTATTTCATGAAAGATGGAGTTAGTATCAGCATAGAAAAAGATAGAGCAGAACTTTCTTAGTTTTACCACTTATCTTTTAAGTGGGTTTCATATAAAAATGCCGATAAACTGATTGACTTCTTTATTTACAAACGTGATAAAATTCTTAGCATTACTACTATTGTCAACGGTCTACATTATTATTAATACATGTTAACTCAATGGTCTACTCAAGTAATTCAAAATTAACTTTTTTATTGATGTTGGATATTATGATAAATTAGATAATCGTGGAATTAATTCTTTACATTTTCGCAATTACTTCATGTTAATCGCTTGTATACGATTTTGTTTCTTTAAGACCAGCAGCGATGCCTTATTGTATAGCGCCTCTAAAATAACATTCTCGTGTTTTTATTTTTCTGGTTTTATGAAGACAATTTTTCTACAATATATGCCTAAATCCACTAGTAATCTGTAGCAGTGATGGATGTGTTTCGCATTATGTTTGAAGCATGCGCTATAACGCTAGGCTTTTCTCGTTTTCCGAAAACTTTTTCACTTTTATGTTGCTAAAAATTGCTTGTCGATGTCATTTAAGTTAATGATTTTCTTGTCTTTTCTTCAATTTTAATTTACCTGGCAATAAATCTTAAGTTCCTGCGTTGTAATACCATATGTTGGAAGCTTGATTGATTAATATTGCTTTAAAACACTTTCTACTTAACTATAAAACTTACGTGGAATACTTTATTTTTCTTAATTTATCATTTTTAATCTCTCACTTATAAATAAAATAACAATGGAAGTACATACTTTATTATAATTCATTTCTGTATTTGTATGGATAAATGGCCTTTTTAAAAGAATTTATAAGATCACACGTACAAACTTCCTTTACACACACAACATTTCTCTTATTTCAATAGGAAGATGGGTTCGAAATTTTGGTTTCTATTACTGATGTCCAGGTTATGTAATGTTTTAAATGCATATTATTATTACGCCTAAAATTATTTCTATTAACTGATGACTATGTTTTTAAACAAAATATAGTCAATCAATCATTTACTACGCCATCTTTCGAATGCATCTTGAACTGGCTTATCATATTTGTCCAGGCTTAAAATGAAATTAGAAGTTCCGTCTTTAATTACTTCAGTTATTTCAAATTTGCTAGAGGAGAGTGCTTAAAAAGTTTATAATGAAGTAATTATTAAAAAAACTATTTCCCTTAAGATCTTGTATATAATATTTTTTTTAATTTGAGATATTGTAAATAGTACACATTGTGTATCCAGTTTTTGTACAATTTAAATTTACTTTATGTTTTGATTGTTATTGGTCTGTAATTTTAGTGTGTCACGCTGAATTAAATGCAATTCTCAATAAAAATCAGTCGGACATTCGGGGTTGCACTATTTATTCAACAATGTTTCCTTGTAATGAATGTGCTAAAGTAATTATTCAAAGTGGCATAAAAAAAGTCGTTTATTATAGTGATGAAAAATCGGAAACAAAGTCAATTATTGCCTCAAAGCGTATGTTGAAAGCTGCTGGAACTCAGTTAGTCGAATTTAATAAAGACGCGTCAAATATCAGAGAAATTTCAATAAAACTTGGAAAAGAAACAAAACATGTGGCACGCTTATCCTGCCAATCAAAAATGTCCAATGGTGAAGAGAATTCATTGATTCTCGAAGTAAATAAGAAACTACATTGCTCGTAAAATCAGACACAATAGATTTGAAGCGATACCTGATCGCATTATACTGTAAAATAAATATTTTTGTACATAGTCATTTATGTGTTTTTATTAAATTCATTTTTATAATTGTGGGCTACTTATCATAAATATCTCGCATTCTTTGAACCAACTATAAAATTAACATGAGGCAAAGGCGATGAAATCTCCTAGAAGTTGTAAATTTAAAGCAAACTTTTGATAGTAATAGATAGATACAGTACGACATAAGATAAAATATGCAGGCAGATATTTAACAGGAAACAACGGGTATACATTATTCTAAACAGTAACAAAAAACGGAAATCTAGATATTGCCAATTGTAGATTCATGTAGCGCTCAAAATTTATACTCTGAACATCAACAAAAATTTTGATTACCATAAGACAATTGTGGTGTTGGCTTATAGTTTATTTTTTAATGAAAACACGATGCGCCCTGCTAAAGGTAACAATTACTCTGATTATAGTACTACTAAAACCATGCACAGTAGTTAACTTTCAAGAAGAATGCATATACTGCCTTCTGAGATAGTAGTTCTTTAACCATAAATAGCAAGGATGAAACCAAGAGTAGTTATACACTATGATTTTGGGAACTTAACAAAATATAACAATATCGAGCCCTTCTGATAAAGGTAGAAGAATGTATGGTTTATTTCATGCTTTTAGAAACGTTAGAATGTTTGCAGAATGAAGTGCGTAACTCACCTTACGGCTAGGCTATTCGGTCTTTAACGACAGAGTCGCTTATTTGGCAATAAAGGTGTACCATCAGCGTGTTCAAGATAAACAAAAAGAAGCATTACATTGATTTCAGTAGTTAACTGACATGTGGTTATTGCATGTTCTCGATACCTAAGCAAATGCCTTAATTATGGTGCTGGTCTAGATTACAAATTCAACATAAAGCTTTTTAATCAAATAAATATATAATCGATTATTTCCAAAAACAACTCGAGTGGACGACTGGAACCCCAGAAAAGTTGCTCCAATAATTTGAGGAACGCACCGTAACCTCACTAACCAAAACACACTTAAATGGTTTAAAATCTATGAGCATCTGGCACTAGATAGTGTCCAGTGAAGATATATAGTTAATTGTACTGTATTGAAAGAAAATTTGAAATTCCATTTGTGTATGCAAGTATATATTTCCTATGTATTTTTAGTTCAGATGAACTGACATTTATTTGTGCGTTTATTAAGCTGCTCATATCTTTTATTTTCCTACTCAGAAGACGAGAAAACTATACAATGTGATTGGTGATTATTTCAAGCTCGCAAACTCGAAATAAGAAAAAGTTATTCAGAAGTCAGCTTTCAAAATTTTGTGTAACCCAATTGATGCATGTATGTTGTACTTACTAACTGCATATATAAATGAACTACCTTTACCGATACATACGAGATAGATCTTTGAAAAAGAGCATTTAAATTGTGTGATACACAAATTTGCGTCGTGGTGTTATCAACCACTGGTTTGGCATGTTTTTGATTCGTGCTTAATATTGCAGATACGCCATGCCATTTGCGGTCTTCATTTTTAAGTGCACCACGTGTGTTTTCTTGATAAATGAAGTACAACTGATACTGTACAATTTTTGGGACTCAACACGAAGTCTACTGACAACTGGGAATTGAGGTACACCACATTTGTTCAAGTTTAGGGATTCATTTCCTATTTCATCATCAGGAATGATGTAAAACAGTACACTTTCACTCTTAAATAATAAAAATTGTTTTATTCTCACTCCAAACTGATACAAAATAAAAGGTATTCAAACCTCGGGTGGTTAATGCAGCACTTATTATCAGACACACGCGCACCCACAAGCTTTATATATAACACATTCTCTAGCTAGAAGGTTGTTAGCTTTGTTACGCTTATCATTGCTCTAGACTACATCTTGCCTTTTTTTTTAAATATCCAGAAATTAGTACAAGAAATAAACGTTAGATTGAACAAGTTACACGATATTATTAATTAAATGTGCTTGTTAGAGGCATGAACAAATGAAACTGATGAACAGTGACATCATCGATAATGGCACAGAAAACATGCTTGCACTATATGAAACAGCAAGTTATGGAAGATGGACTGCATGTGATTTGTTAAATACTGTAGATAAAGAGATGTGTGCGTAAGAATACGAATGCTAAATATGACAACAAATTCGTGTATAACTTTTAATTTTGTAGTCAGAATATTGAATAACGAGTAATCAGTCTACAAAAATACTTCTGGGCGCGTTAAGGTTTACAACGAATTAACGCATAACTCTACAACCAGCAGTGGTTTTCGTCAAGGTTGTCCACTTTCCCAATTTTTGTTTAATTTTGTAATCGATAATATTATGAACAACACTCTCCCACGCATTCAGGATGCTGGAGTTGAAGTTCTCCCGGGCGATAAACTAGTCGATCTTGACTATGTAGACGATATCGTACTTTTATTTGACGATCAGGATGCTGCCCAAGCCACCTTGGATTAACAGATGTTCCGTCTTTCGGTATGAAATTCGCACCCTCTAAATGTAAGATACTGTTACAAGATCACCCACCACTCACTTCAACGTTGCGACTGCAAAACGAAGATCTAGACATAGTCGACAGGTTTACATATCTTGGGAGCTCTATCAATAACGTAGGCAATATGTGCGACGAGGTGAGAATACGGATCGCGTAAGCTAGTCTAACTTTCTCGAACCTTCGTCATATATGGAGAAACGCGAATATTTCACTTTACCTACTGGGAAATTAAGTGTTACTAAGTATATTGCAGCACCACTATTTATCACAGACTGTATCCTAGAAAGTGGATCGTTAATAATTACCGGTGTGGTTTACAGAGTTTCTGAAGTAATACTCGCCGGCGTTACTTCCTATGTAAATTATTGTCTGTGACATGTATCTTCGATATTGGGCCAACACGGCAAAGTTCGCCAATCTGACTAATGTTTTTTGGGTGCTGATCTGCATCTAATGTGATGCAAGTGGTGCGATGAGTGACTGAGACTATGCGGGCGATGCAATAATGAAAATATTCTATAGAATATTGTGCTATTTCTTCACAAAGCGGACGAACCATGTATATTACGCTAATGAATATTGGATAACTTCATAGAATGATTCTGGCCCGCACGCAGCCTTTAATTCGTGATGCTTACTTGTTGATCCATTATATTGAGTAAAATAATTCATCTTTAATACGTTAAGGAATTCATGAAAACGGCCTTGTGTAGTAAATCTCCAGTTGCTTCCCGAGTTCATAAGATTATTAACTTATATAGTACAGATTACAGTCATAATTCGCTCACAGCGAATTGCTAACTATGCATAATAATCGATTCCCAGTTTAGTAATTACACTGAATGCAATAGATTTGGAGGAGAAGTGGTGAAGTGGTAACAAAACAAACAAAAAATGCAATTCTATAGTATATTGGTAAAGTCAATGCAATACGTGTGCACTGCCACAATGCCGAGATGAGATATTAAGCGATGTAGACGGACATACCGCTGACTATCATTTTTAATGTACTACACGCTAGATTTATGATATTTTGTTTAATAATGTTAAAAATTGAAATATTCGGCATTATTCAAGTATGGATACATTCATGTCTATAGAAATTCTTGGTTCGAATGAATGGAAATTATAATCCAGTTTCATGTAAAACCCTGCATTAACGATTTGTGTTGAACGGGTAGCTACAGCATGAGAGCTTGCGGGACGGATACATAGGGCACATTTACATTTCTTAAGAAAACTTGCTAGACTATCTATAAGAAAATCCAAATGCCACCATTCCCACTAGAAATGGTTGACTTACTACTCATACTCCAGATATAACCATGAATATTACCAAACATAACGGATCGATGCTGCATCGGTTGTGGCACATAATAAAACGGGCAGCTCTATCTGCTTGGTTACTAAGAAAATATTGGTCATTGACGTTCCAGCAGATAGTCATCATCAGCCTTGGTTGCTAAACTAACTAGAAGATAAATCCTATGCAGACCATCCCAACTGGATAGATGCTGCATCGGTCGTGGCACACCCAACTCACCGAGTCGCTCATTAACCATTGAAACCCGGAGAGATAGTGCAAATCAGCCTTATTTGGTAGAATATCTAAGACGAAAATTTAATACAAACCACTAGAATTTATGATTCTACGAGTATTGCAGACCTGTGTGCTCCAATTTTTCTACGCGATATCGAATTCGATTTTGTGGCATCACGGAATATTCTCAGGCAAATCGATGTCAGACATGTCCCTAGCTCACGAGCTGAAGCTCGCTTAATCGAATGGATTCCAGTGTGGAACGATCAAAGGAATGCATTACAAACCATGATCTATTCGTAATATATGCCCATCCTCTCAATAAATGTAGTACAGACGAGAGCAAAGACGCTTTCGAATCCAATTTTCTACGAAGTGAATCCAAAAGTACAGTTCTTCGTCTTGCTATGGATGACATGAATGCACAAATCGGATGCCTAAGCGTCGTATTTCATCTGCTTGGAAGATACAATTCAAGTTTAATGCGAACGATAATGTTAGACTACTCTTTGATGGTTACGCGTAGCGAAGCACAAATTTTTGAAATAATCTAATGCGTTGTGCCACATAGTGTCCTACGGCTTCTGTAAAACTATGAACGCAATTAGAAACTACTAAAAGATGTTGTTGGTTTATCCAGGATTGTTCGTTTCTGATCACATATGCCGACTCGAGTCACGCGTATATCTGATTTGGATTTGTGCTCACAGTTTTCGGAACTCAATATAAGAAAAAGATTAAAGTACATGTAAAAAATCTCAAGCAGCAATCTTTCCTTCAATAATATTAAAATTTTCTATAATCCAAATTAACCGGTCTTGATAGTTAAAGTTCGAACGCATTCCTTACAAAAATAAGATCCAAATTGCACAATGCAGTTATGAAGATTGTGAAAATTTTCGAAACTAGTTGCCGAAATCCTACTAGCTACTCGTAGAAATATTAGGCGCCAACATAGGTACAGAAGGAACCCTATTCTATTAGAAAAAATTAAGAGACAGATGAAGTTTTCGGGCTTGTTTTTTCTAAATTATTTTTTAAACATCGGAGATATTTAAAATTCGCGAAACAACATGATTCAAACTGTAATCTAATAACCGATAAAGTGCGTAGCATTGGTCGGTAAACTGAACACTTCAAAGAACAATTTTCTTGAGTACCTGAATCAGTATTGAACCCCTGCGAGTATGCCAGTATAAAAAAGCGGAACGGTAGTCTTGATTAGGAATAATAGTTAGAAATGCAGAATGAAAAATATCTTTAATCTTCTAAAGCTGTATGACACTTTGATATACGACAACCCTTGTGATGTCATGTTGAATCGAATATCCTACGTCGTATCAGCGCTTCGCGTCAATGACGTACTAGAGAATAAGCCGCATTCCGCCCAAGACAATACTCTATAGATCACAACAGAAACATACATATCGTCGGTCATAATATTGGCCTTTTTAACTTAGAGAAGGCGTTTGACTCTGTGGATCGTGACGTCCAATTCGATTTTATGAATGAAAGTGTCATACCAACACAATTTGTACATATGCGCTATCTAAAAACCCTTCTGAATTCGAAAGGGATATATAAATATCTTTATTATGTCCACTACCTTCGAATATTACCCAGTTTATTTCTAATTAGCAAGAAAAAACATTATTAACAAAGAGGATAATGGCCATTTATTTCGAGAATACAAAAATTCGCTTTAAAATCTTTCATTTGTATACATTCTGTTATTTCATTTGATTATATGGGTTGCGCTATTACCAAGTGGAGAAAACATAATTGCATAACAAGCTGAAACGAAAGACAGCATTTAGAAAAATAACATTCGTACACGTAACAGCCAACAATGCAAACAGGTGTCTAATTCTCAAGCCATCAATACGAGAATGACCAGATCTCAGACATCACTGCAATACAACGAGAAAGACCTTAACATGCAAACAAGCATATGCACACAGACACAAACGCATAAACATTTAATAATCAGCCAAAATAAGAAATATAAGTAAAACCGAGTCAGATTTGTTGCCACCCACACAATCAAATGAAAACACAAAATGTATATAAATGAAAGATTATAAAATGAAGTTTAGTATTCTCAAAAAATGGCCATTATCCACTTTGTTACTAATGTATTTTCTTCCTAATTAGATATATACTGTGTAATATAAATGCGAACAGTTGGTTAACTCTTAAGCCATCAAAACAAGAATGACCAGATCTCAGAGATCACTTTGCAATACCACGAGAAATAAATTACATGCAAACAGGAACATATATAGACACAAAAACATACACACTTACCAGTCAGCCAAAACAAGAAATAGAAGTAAAACAGAGTCAGATTTGTTGCCATCCACAGAATCAAATGAAAACTCAGAATGTATTTAAAAGATATATATATATATGCGCATCTACTAACAAATTAGTTTGAATATGACCAGATGGATAAGCCAAAATCAGTATGAACGGAAGGTATAATCTCATATGCACATTCGGTCGTGCGAATTAGGGTTCATCATGTGGATCCAGTATTACGTTCTATACAAACTATATATTTGGATGAGGAATGTTGGACAAATTGACGGTACAATCTCATAGACGGGTGTGTAAACTAGCAGTAGCAGAATTAACTTCATATAAAGTCATCGACAATCCAACTTCAAAGCCAGCTCACTATATACTACATATAGCGAGTCTGTGAAGTGTACCATCCAGATGTCCCACATTCCTATTCAAATATATAGTGAGTATAGCGCGTAATAACGGTTCCTACTGATGAGTCGCCTGTAAGTATGATACTAATGTACATATGAGATTATATCTTTCTTTCATGCTGACTTCGATTTATCTTTCTGTTCTTATTTCGAAGTAATTTTTTTCTAAGTGCACAATGCCTATTATACAATTGCATATATATTAGGTCTCCGCAAAAATCGATATCTAAATATTATATATATTTAAATGACTGATGCCAATATTAATACGAAATGTGGTAGGTGATATCGATCAAGGCCAGAGTGTGTGGATTTACTGGAGTAACATGTGTTCTATCGTCTTGGTATCATGTACCGACTCAACAAGCAAAATGTTGTTACAATTTAAAGGATCGATATGTATTATATATAGCGAGTTGGCTTTAAAGTGGCATTACCGAAGACTTGAAAATAATTCCAATTTTGATGATATACGACATTCGTATGGGAGATTTACCGTCCATTTGTCCGACATACCTCACCCAAATATATAGCGGGTATAGGGCGTAATACTGGCTCCTAATGATGAGTCGCTGTTAAAAATATGAAACGAATGTTCACATGAGATTATACCTTCCGTACATGCTGACTTTGGTTTACCTTTCTGGACCTATTTGAACCAATTTATTACCGGATGCGCAACATTATATACACAATTGCTATTTTTACACAATTTTACTTGTAGTAGTATTCGTCAAGCCCCTCCACTTTCTCCATTTTATGCCTAAAAACTGTGGTGGATCGGTCACGTTTTACGTATTCCCTCAACTTGATTGCTCAGAAAAGCATTAATAGCTCAGCCGGTCTCATATTTGTATGAAAAAACAAGGTAGAAAATTTTTGCTTAGCAGTATCAGCGAATATCAATGACATTTATATTGCGTAATACAGGACTAGTTCGTCTAGGAGTGTGAGTTACAAGCGCGTATAACTTTTGGTGAAACACTCTGCGCGATATGACATTAAATATTGATCATAAACGATCTTGTTGCTGGTTTCTAGTAGTATTTCCCTTAATTATCTTGTCATTTTCAGACAAGCAGTTAATGGAGGTCTTCAAAATGAAGGGAAAATGAGAACCAAACAATAATGGTCAAAAATCGGTGCACCTGGAAACGTAAAGGATTCACGATTTTACCGATCTATGAGTGCTATCAATTGTCCCGAGAAAGAAAACAGCAGTGAAATTCTAAACAAACTCATGTGTGTATGTCATTCCCATTATATATTTTCCAAAGAAAAAACATTTAATAACAAATTGGATAATGAAACAAACATTGGCCAAGTGGGTGATAACAATTATCTAAATCAATGTTGCGATCTTGAAATAAATACAAATCGCATTATATATATATATATATATATATATTCATCTACTAAATCGGTTTCGTCAATATTGGAAACTCCTCGTGTAATTTCCGTATGCCTGTAGGAGTCATTCTGACATGCACGTGCCCACTCACAACTCAACCCACAAAAAACAGAAGCCAAACTGAAAATCAGACCTGTCTTCAGTTATTTAGCCAAATGAAAACTAAGAATATATTTAATTAAAATAATGTAATCTTCAATAGAGTATTCTCGATATAAACCGGCCATCATCCAACTTGTTCGTGTTTTCTCTTCTTATAAAATAAACTGGCTAATATTCAAAGAAAATGGACATTGGTAGATACCATCTAGTTTCTTGTCTTTGGGTTCCACTGAAGTCCAATGATAGTGTATCCACGGTGCTTGCTTGTAGGAGACAAAATTAAATACGAGAAATCCCCAATGTGTCTCATATTCACCTAGTCCATTATAAAATAAGATTCTTTTGTCCAAATTCTGGAGTGATCAAGCTAGATATGATGATTCCATTCTGACGTCTTGACTGAAGAACTGCACTCTTATTTGGTTTATGATAGGTTCTGCTTGGTTTTTTGAGTCTGTGTTTCATAAAATTGTTTGCGCCAACTCTCAGCCATTGAGCAAATTAAGTATTTTTTAAACTACCATGTCTGGCCTATGACGATCAAGGGCGTTCGGACACGCTATGAATCTCCGATCATTTGAAATTAGGCAAAGTCCAAGAAATAAACAAATTTTCTGAAAAATCAAAAATGGCCGAAAACCCTTTTGACAACGGAAAACGCTGTCAAATATTGTTGTTAGTCTTCACTTGATCATGTAACAAATTTACTAGCTTTACAAATGCCGTCCTGGCACAAGGCTTTACAAATCGAACAATGTAAACGGGGCAGTAAACTTTGGCGCATCATCACTCAATTATTCTAAAAATTAACAGAAAGGCTTTGAAAATCTATACGATTTGTCTTCTTGCTATAATTATCATTACAACATACTAGCGATTGCCTGTAATAACAACGCAAAAGTAGCTCAAGTCTGCTTAGAGGGCGGAGTTATAAAGTGATTGTCCCTGACAAATAAATAACTGTGTCAACGCCATCGGACTCACCAATCTTTCTCTCATCTGTAATCTGGATTTTGTGAGATTAATTTTTCATCAATCCAAGCGGTGTCTTGCGATATTGGCTATGTGACCCGTATATGCGTGGCGCTGACAATTGATTACACACAAAACGATCACATTTTGCTAAGTAGAAGATAAATTCGTTGTCCATTAAACGAGAGCGTATCACAGGTGTTCCGCAATTCAATAAACAGAGACGTGGATCTCCCACAATTTTGGAAAAGAAGTACAAATGTCAACGGAGCATAAATAAACAGACCTCTCCACCGAATCATGCTTGTCTATTAAATGGTCTCATGGTTCATGGCAGTACGGTGCGATGTGATCAAGTGACCGATATCGCGAATAAGAATGTCCAGCCGAAGCGAGACTGATTATTTTAAGACTTCACACGTTATTTTGAGTGACGATGCTACCCGATTAATTTTTATTGACAACAAATGCATTAATTAAATATCATATCATGGAAGTAATTCTCTTGTTTACTTCGTAAAAGAGATATTTTATATAAAGAAATTAAGTTCATTTCCCTTAAGTGATTCTATTGAATAAACTCCACAAATTTGGAGCAAATATTTTAAAGGTTGTGGACTTGATATAAACACCTGACCCATTAATTACTTACATATGCCAGTATAAACTAAGAATTGTATAGTGTAGAAAAGGCAATTCATCCAGTAGACCGGTTTCGTCCTTATTGGGAACTCACCATGTACTGGCCAGAATTTGCCGCGGACAGGACTCGAACCTGGGCACGTCTGCTTCGGAATCTGGTGCTCTAACCACTGAGCCATCCTGCCACACACTACACTGCAGTTATATACAAACTAATGTAACTTGGTTAGTCTAATTTTCCTTTAGATGTAGCTCATATGGCATCCATTTAGACCCAAAGTCCCAACTAACCATCCCCAATCTGTCATTACTGAACAGACACCACACTACATGGGGAATTGGTATTGAAATGAACATTTATATAATTAAACGAACATTGGTTGCGCGGGTGGTGATAACAATTATTATAATCAAGGTTGCGGACTTATACAATTCTTAGTTTATACTGACATATGTAAGTAATTAATGAGTCAGGTGTTTATATCAAGTCCGCAACCTTGATTATAATAATTGTTATCATCACTCGCGCAATCAATGTCGTTTAAATATTTTAAAGCATTGAATATTCTTCCTTTCATTTCTGTACGCACTATTACAATATCAACTTGGAATGACAAAATACAGTAGACTTTCCTATTGTTTAAACAGCTTGATCTCGTTGGCAAATAAATGTATTGATATTATTGCTATGTGATCGTACTTGTACGAATATTATTCAAACTATACTACAGAGAAAATGATAAAAATAAATTTTAATTCCTCAAAATTCTATAAACATGACCCATCAAGCGTTATTAGAAAACAATTGTTTGAAGATCATTTATATATACATATTAAACGAAATACAGAAAATTAAGAGCGGTAGCGTAAACTTTAACATATAGCATTAAATAAAATTCTAAAAATCAGTTAGCTCTCACAATAAAAATATATAGAATGAATTTCGCAATTAATATACATTACAGTGTGCAAGAGAACCTCTGCGTAACGAGAAAGACATATGCTCATCATTCAAACGAAATATTATACATTGTGAGTCCAAGATCCAGACTCACGAACATCTGTACTAATCACGATAAGAACTTGTGTCTTTGGCTTTTCAGCAATAAAGTAATCAAGATACTCGCAAAATTCTTCATCGTTCTTTCCAACTATCGTTGTCCCTTTTATCTTTGAATCAAGATTGAAATATTCGCGCTGTCCTTTTACATTGAATGCTCGAATTGCGAACCAATGAGCACATTTGAATGGCCACAAAAAGGATAATCTCTCTGCGGGGGAATTTAAAATGAAACCTAATATATTTTCCCATCGAAGGTTATCACTGCGTATGGTTTTTCGGCAATCGTGCCATATGACATCGTATCCATGTTGTTGCAATGCAATTATTAACACATTTACATCATAGTTACCCCATCCAAACATATCTCTATGAGGATTTATATATGCTCCCGGTGCCAGCTCGTCACATATTTTGTCAAGAGTCTCTTTTGTCACAATCCTTGCCTGCAAAAGATTATTAATGGTATGAACTCCACAGAGAAACCTTGACTGCCTTTCATGATATATATTTGTATTGGTTCGTGAATCAGATAAGTCACTCATTTTGATTGACAAGTTCAGATCTTAGCCAAATATTGCAACATTGCATGACCAAACAATAAAAAATACATCCATTTTAAAGAAATTTGGCATCCAGGCTTAAAACAGATCAAAAATTCTATTTACGAAATTATGTTTAAATTATCCAAACAGCTAATGCTACCAATAAATAAAACTGAAGTTCCTAATTTTATAACATTACTTAAAGTTTATAAATAGATGTTGCTGAATTTTACCCGCAACTACAAATTAATTAATTTTTATTATTGATGACTTATATATCCAGTAGTAAAGTAAAACAAAAAATATGTGGAAATAAACGAGACTAAAATAGATCAAATTAAATCCTCGAAAGTTTAAATTTAATTCAAATGCAAAATGCAATTTTAATTACAGACACAAGGCTAAGAAGAAGCTATTCCTGATATATTATCCAATCACGTTCTCCTGTAGAGGCCCCAAACCTATTCGAGTTTGAGAGACCCATAGATGCCAGATAGCTTGAAGTCCTAAAATTCACGGTATAGTCTGATATGCATATATTTTTATTTACATCTGCTAGATTCAATATCCTGCACTAACATACTTGTGTCCTCAAATTTAATATCGGTCTCCATGTCTTATTTGTTTAACAATTAAATTGACACTTAATGTTAGGCAATCGGAATGCGAAAAGTGTATCGTGATAATTCCCGAACAAATAATCTGGAAGGAGATATACGTGAACAACTGAATAATAAAATTACCTGTTCCAGAACGTCCCTATTCTGTGTGATATAATATCAGA